>CM049813.1:1508920-1635073 GCA_027422405.1 Ptychobarbus kaznakovi
AAAAAGTAATATGACAAATTCAATGCATGACAAAGATGTGTTGGCACTGATACTTTAATATCTCCATCCAATGTGGCACATAGATTCTTCATGTCAAGCTTGAAAGCAGTAGCTGGACTTCAGACTAGACAGAAACCTTTTTAATATCTGAAGGCACCAGGCCTCAACATTGTGAGTCCTTGAGTATGCAGTGTGCTGATGACTACTTGGGGCTTATTCACCAGAAGATCTGCAAAGGCTTACAGTAGACTCTGCCTGTCAGTCAATACACAAACAAATTGGAAGTTCTACTCAAAAAGACAGCAACACATTTAATTTTCACTGAATGGGCTGTACATTTTATTCATTTTCTAATTTCACACATCAGGCGAATAACGTAAGGCTTGGAATATTAATGTGACATGATATATTTTCCTCTTAATTCTTTTCATGTTTCCTTTATGAAAAATTCTGCTAGTTAATAAATAAAATAAAAAAAAGTACAAAAACGTCAAATATATATTACCTGGAATAAACATTTGACATCTATCGCATCCCCGCCCAATTTTATTTTTTAGTTTTTACAAAATAATACCCCAAAACAATATAAACCATTAATAATTCCACGGAATGCACTTAGAATGCTTCATTTTCCTTCCCAAGTCTCTTTCCAGGTTAGTTCTCACATTAATGCTGTAAAACGTAATTATTACGAAATATAGACCTATATTACTATAATGATATGTAACACGTCTGTAATATTGCTGTGGATATAAGGAGGATCTTTAGGAGTTATTCATGGTATGTTGGAAGTCATTTGTTAATGCTTTTACACTTTTAAATTTGCTTTTAATGATTGATTGTTGAAGGGTGGGTAAAATAATGTAATCTCATTGTACCCAGTTTTTAAAAATGCTTATTATAACATTCATAGAGTGAACTTTTGGTGATTGTGATTGTAAACGGAAGTTACTATCATAATTTGAGCAAAGCTGCATGGGGGCATATACTGTATCGGAGCACTGCCTTTGTACTTTTGACTAAATGGCCTAGCAACTTTAATGATGCATATAATTGTATTTAATTTGGTATGGGAAATGGTGTGTGTGTTCGTGTTGATTATTAGATACATTATTCCGCCATTAGATAGCGACAGGGGACTGTTTTTATGAGTGAGATTTTATATTGAAATAGACTGCAACAGGGTTGTAAACAGAGGCAGACAATCAGGGGGTCAGAAAGTAAAAGTCCTGCCATATGTTTATTCCAACCATGAACTCAACAGCTGATTTCACCAGATGAGGAACCAAGTCATTCCTTTCAAACCACAAGTCAAATCCGAGTCCTTAAAGAGGTAAAGTTAATGAGATAATTAAGTGACTAATTAAATGTTGATTGTCAAGTCAAGTCACCTTTATTTATATCGCGCTTTAAACAATACAAATTGTAACAAAGCAACTGCACAATATCAAAATAGGAAAATAGTGTGTCAATAATGTAAAATGACAAGGTTTAACACTCAATTGTCAGTTGAAGTAATTTCATTATTGAATTTAGTGATGGCATCATCCAGCTCAGTTCAGTTTAAATAGTATTTGTGTAATCAAGTTGATGATATCGCTGGAAATGAAGTGTCCCCAATTATGCAAGCCAGAGGCGACGGCGGCAAGGAACCAAAACTCCCTCGGTGACAGAATTGAGAAATAACCTTGAGAGAAACCAGGCTCAGTCGGGGGGGGGGGGGGTGCTGGAAACTCAACTGGTTCCAGTGGTCTTTTCCCGTTATAGGTGACGGGGCCTCACTGGGGATCTGTCTCTGGGGCTCATCTACATGTCCTGGACTCCGCTGACGTTCAGGCTATCTCTAGTGTGCTGATCCACCATCTGATCTGCATACGACTGGATCTGTTTGACTGCAGTGATCATCTGGGCTGGATAAGGACCGATCGGGTGACTACGGTTGACCTCGGAATAAGAAAGAAAAAGACTAATATTAGCATAGATGTCATTCTTCTTACGATGTAACGAGTACATCGTGTTTTATGGGAAGTGTACCCGGTTCCGGTTGACCTAATTAATGCAGCCTAACAATCCTTTAACGGATTTGAATATTAGAAGCGTATTAGTGTGTTAAATGTACGCCAGGTTAAAGAGATGGGCCTTTAATCTACATTTAAACTGACAGAGCGTGTCTGCCTCCCGAACAGTGTTAGGTAGATTGTTCCAGAGTTTGGGTGCTAAATAGAAAAAGGATCTGCCGCCGGCAGTTGATTTTGATATTCTAGGTAGTATCAAATGGCCAGAGTTTTGAGATCGTAGCGGACGTGGAGGACTATAATGCAATAAGAGTTTGCTCAAATACTGAGGAGCTAAGCCATTTAGGGCTTTACAAGTAATTAACAAGATTTTAAAATCTATACGATGTTTAATAGGGAGCCAGTGTAGTGTTTACATAACCGGACTAATGTGGTCATACTTCCTGCATCTAGTAAGAACTCTGAGTTCTGATACTGAGAGCTGAGTATCATCAGCATAACAGTGAAAGCTAACCCCGTGTTTCCTGATGATATTTCCCAAGGGTAACATGTAAAGCGTGAAAAGTAATGGCCCTAGTACTGAGCCTTGAGGTACTCCATACTGTATTTGAGATCGATATGATACCTCTTCATTCACTGCTAGGAATTGATGGCGGTCAGATAAGTATGATTTGAACCATGCTAGTGCACTTCCACTAATGCCAACAAAGTTTTCTAATCTATTCAAAATAATGTTGTGATCGATAGTGTCGAACGCAGCTTTAAGATCCAGTAGCACTAATAGAGAGATACAACCACGATCGGATGATAAGAGCAGGTCATTTGTCACTCTAATGAGAGCAGTCTCAGTACTATGAGATGTTCTAAATCCTAACTGGAAATCCTCACAGATATAATTTTTCTCTAAGAAGGAATATATTTGTGAGGATACTACCTTTTCTAGTATCTTTGACAGAAAATAACCACATTTGTAAAGTATATTTTGTAAAGAGCCACATTTGCTCCTCCATCCATGTTACTTTGGACCCTCTTCAGGTTGCCTATCGCCCAAATATATCTACTGACAATGCCATCTCTCACATCCTGCACTCTTCCCTCATACACATTGACAGCAAAAATGGGAACTATGTAAGGCTGCTATTTATAGCCCAGTTTTAGTCCCCATCTATAGTCTATATATAGACTACAGTCCCCATCAAGCTAGCTTTTAAACTCACTGACCTCGGCCTAAACTCTTCACTCTGTGATTGGATTCAAGATTTTCTCACCGCAGACCTCAAGTGGTGAAAGTAGGTCAGTTCACCTCCAACTCCATCACTCCAGCCACCCGTCCCACAGTCTGCTCTCTCTGCTGCCCTCAGGAATACGTCTCCGCAGCATCCGATCCCGCACTAGCCGACTGAGGGATAGCTTTTTATCTGCAGCCCTCACAATCTTGCTATCCTCAACTAAAGTTTGGATGCAGTTCTAAAATCTTCTCTGTCAGCCTAACTATTTCTCTGCATTTATCACATGTGAATCCCTCGCTGCTGACAGAGACAGATAAACTGTACATGGGGCAGACAGTGCATACAACAATAGCAGGAGAAGAAGCCATTACTCACCATGATTGATGAATGATACCACCATAACTTACCACTTACCACTGTTGTTTGATGAACTTGTGAAAAAACTGAGCAAGAGAGAAATGAAACGAAAGAGTGAAAAAAAGAAAAAAAAGAAAACAGTAATAGATTCGAATAGAAACACAAATGACAAGCTAACCGGCTAACAAATGCTAATGCGATGCACTCGCGGTTTTAGATTAAAAGCGAACGATCAAATCAGTCAGATTAGTTTGATAGATAATATCAGAAATATTGTGGGAATTAAGTTATATTTTACTACTTAAACAACAGAGAGTGAAAGTCAGATAGATATTCAACAGAGAAGTGAAGCTACACGGAGCTTCACCGCAAGCCTCTCAGCAGCAGCCAATCAGCACAATAATCAAAAGTAGGTCAGTACACTTAAATCGACTCGCGCTATGGACTAGTATCTATAAATATTAAGCCGCAAAAACACTATTTAAATATGAATCCTGCATGTTCTGCATCTCTGTTAATGAATGACACAGACGTGCGGTTTCATTTACTGCACACATACATACTGAAGAGCGTGTGATTCTCGCGGTGTTTCAGCATCTGCCGTCTCACTAAATGAGGACATAAATACATGAACAACATCCCCAGAACTGCTCGGAGTCACTTCATGAGCATTTGACTGTTTAATTTGAGTAAAACGACCGTCATATCATATATACATAGGCTACAGAAACTTAAAAGGTCCTCATGGCAACCTGTCAAAATATAAGTTCGGTTTAGCCGAATATATTACTGTGGTGCAGTAGAATATACGTAATACAACTACAACAATTATTACAACTTTTGTTGAGAATAATCACACAATACGCTATTTCTTCCATGTTTTAATTTTATTAGTAAACTGATTTGTTTGCCAAAAATAAAGTTTAACTCTCATTTGATTAAAAGATTGGATTGGACTACTAATTGTTGCCCATTTTATTAGCTTATAAAACTTCAGGGAGCTATTACATTTATTTTCCATTATTTGTTTTCATTTGTTGCTTGTTGTTTACTTTAAGTTTTACAAAATGTTTACAGAATGCTTCTGGGTGGTCCCTGCACTTATGTTATTATTAATATTTATCAATATTATTAATATTACTGTTTATTTAATGTTGTTGTTATTAACATTTTTCAGAATTAAAGACATGTTTAAAAGCATTAAAGAACGTTTTTTTGTCACAAGCTCTTGTTAATATTAATTTTGGCATTCATTTTCATTTTTACACCAACACGTATATCGGTCAAATATCGGTTATCGGTCTACTTGATCTGTAATAATCGGTATCGGCATCGGCCCTGAAAAACACATATCGGTCGACCCCTAATCTAAACCTCTGTTCATTCTCAATAAGATCTTCTGTAGACATCTGACAGAAATAAAGGCAGTCTGGTTAGTAAAGCATGAAGCTGGTAAAGCTGTTTGTTGAGTTATTTAAATCTTCAGTTGATTTCATCTAAGGCTGTGGCTGAAGTCAGTTGTAGTTCTTGTGTTTGTCTTGATTCTCTTTTTATCAGTGATTCCACTCATTAACAGCAGCTGTTCATCAGTTTCTGGATTCATTCATTAGTTTGAATTCTCTCTGTCAGGTGGACAGTATTAGTAAACTCATGTAGGGAATAGTGAATGAGGGTGTAGGGTGTGATTTGAAACACAGCCTCTGAGTGTCGCCTGAACGCTGTTAATTCATGATATATAGCAGCAGGCTACTTTCTCGAAAATGACAAATATTACCCGGAATGCATTGTTTTAATGGCGTTTGTTTACAGCAATGTTTTACAATGTATGTCTCCTCTCGCTGTAGAGAGTTGTTATGCTGAGACCTCCACTCAGAATTCCCCTACCATGATCAAGTGTTGCTAGGCTTCTAACAGTAGTTAAGGCAAAAAGGTTATTTTTCGCAGCTTGTTTATAGCATGTGCTGTGCAATATATGCCGATTGGGACGGGTGCAGTTGGGTCTGTGTCTTCCCAGCCGGATTTGGGACCAACTTTCGAATAATTGTCGGGTCCAGGTAGTACCTGAATTTAAGTCATTTCTCGGGTCTGCAAGAGTTCGGGTCCAACTTTCAAATAAAATACGGGTCCGGGTCAGTTCCGTGCAGCATATTTACAGGTCTCTTTGATATCGGGTACGATTTTTTGACCCGTAAAGACTTCTAGTTGCTAGGCTTTCTCTCATTTAAGAGAATCATTCTGCTGAAGCCTCCGCTCTCCAGAGCTCGACTTAGGCAGTATTAATGTGTAGGCTCTTTCTTCTGAGCCTCACTAACTGTCTCCAGCATTGAGTGTAGCTAGGTCTCCCCTCGTTAGAGAGTCGCTATGCTGAGACCTCCACTCTTAGAGTTCCATACTTTGGTGGGTGAGCTAGACAATGATGTGGCGAGCTTTGAGCTTGCCTTTAGGAGGCTTTTTGGCTCAGGCTCTGGCCACGGCGATTTTCTGGGGCAAGGATGATGTTCCTCTGAGTCTTTGCCTTAGGGAATCCAATAGTTGGGCACTCATCCCTAAGCATGGCAGCGTTGGTATATCGTCCGGACTCCGGATTCTCTTGGCCATGCTTTGACATTCCTGCATCCTGCAAAAAGCTGATATATTACAGACAGAGGTGTAAAGTCCCATGGTTCAGAAAGTAAAAGTCCTGCCATATGTTTATTCCACCCATTAACTCAGGCAGCTGATTTCACCCAAGAGGAACTAAGTCATTCCTTTCAAGTCACAAACAAGTCTAGAGACAAATCTCAAGTCCTCAAATAGTTAAAAGTACGGATATAATTAAGTGACTAACTAAATGATGATTGTACATTAGTGATGAGCTGTAATTCTCTGTAATTGAGAATTACAGAGGACCATATAATGTCAAACAAACCATGTATGTGCGGTCTCGGCTCACTCATCACTATAACATCACATTTTTGCTTGAATAGGCTACAGCTAAGTATATTCACGTAGTTGAATACAGCGAATGTTTATGGACGCTTGCGTGTTTTGGAAAAGTTTGTAAGGATCGGTGGCGTTTATGTACAAATGGGCATCAGGTGCTCCAAACTGCTTGTTCCGACAGAGGAACTATTAACTGTGGCGTCGAGCGCCTTCAGATTGCTGAGTTCAAATCAAATCAAATCAAATTACTTTTATTGTCACATCACCACAGCACATGTGCCTTGGTGAGTGAAATTCTTGAGAGCGTGCTCCAGACAGTGCAGAAACAATTTACATATAGACAGTACATACTTACAGACTTATACAGAAGACAATGTGCAGAATACACATACATATACTCAGTACACACAGTGTACTTTTTAAGACATACTTACAGTTATCAATACACGTTATGCACCGTATGTACACATTTTACATTATGTACACATATATACACACAATATGCGAATGTGCGTTGGATGGTATCCATTGGTAGCAGATAGATTGTTGTGTTAGTTGTTGTGTTAGTGCAGTGTGTGCGTGCAGTCCAGTTGAACTGTGTTAATGCTACATCGCCTGGCATGAATAGTGCAGCGTTTTTCTAGTCATTTGCATGGATCTGTGTGAACGAGGATCAATTTGATAACATTGTTGTCAGTACACAAAAATGTCTGGTAAGTATGAAGACTCGCTTGTAAGTGACAGGCTGTCACTTCCAGCCGGTCGAGTCGTCACTCGACAGGCTGCTCTTTCACATGCTGCCTCTAACACTTTCTTTATCAGTTTAAGAAACCTCTGGACAATCTTCTCCACGGTAAGTGTTTTGACTGTATCTCATGCTTTCTTCATATTTCTGTATGTTGTTTTGAACACATGACTTTGGCAAATGGAGATCATACCAAATAGCATTAATATATACAGTTAGGCTCGGAGTCAAAGACTACAGCAAGATGTTTTTGCAAAGGTATGTGCATTTCCAGAGAATGACCCCAGATCATTTAAAATTAAGAATCAGTGCTGAGGTGGCTGAAAACAAGACTATCAATTTCACTTTCACTGACCTGGAGAAATTATTCAGCTCTTTACATCTTTAAGGCACTTTATATTTTTACAAGAGCTAAGTATCAGGGTGCAGGCTGTTCCTATAGTATTCTAGTGCTGGATGTAAATTATGTCACATCTGTTTACATTGCTCCTATAGGAATAGGTATGTGTGTAAATTAAGCTGGCTGAACAAACTCTGGGTTACAGGAATGGTTTCATTATTCGCAATTTGATATTTATTAAAATTGTGAAGAATTTAAACATTTACACAGCAAGAAGAGAAGTGTTCATCTCAAAGGGGGATGACTAAAAGAAAACATCTGGCTAAACCAGTGCCAGAGACAAATAAAGTCTATAAAACTGTATACAGGTCCGCAGTGAGACTTGTAAAGCTTTATATTGAGATTTATTTATTAATGATTGCTTATATTACACATTATCTGTACATTTTCTTATATCGATATAAGTCGATATCTTTGTCGCACTATACTGTTAAGGGTGATTTCCGATGACAGCACTGCTTAGTGCATTTGTTGGCTGCATCTTACTAGGTGTTGATGAAAGTGAACTTACTTGTTTACAACCAGAGGCGGACAATCCAGTGGTCAGAAAGTAAAAGTATTTTATTTCCACCCACGAAATTATTTCACCAGAGGAGGAACCAAGTAATTCCTTTCATGTCACAATCAAGTCTCAAGCCAAATCCCAAGTCCTCAAAGAGTTAGAGTTAAGGAGATAATTAAGTGACTAATTAAACTATGATTGTGCATTAGTGATGAACACCTGCTGTTACTGGGAATTACAGAGGATCAGATGATGATTTCATTGGTTAAAATTATGCCACCATCATGGAGATCATTGTTTGCTTTAGTTGTGCTTTCGACCGTTTTAATTAATTAAAGTAATTTGCTTCTAAGCAAATGCAATATTGTTTCACAGCAAACATTTGTGCATTGCTGAATCAAAAGCTTGATGTATCATTTGTATCAAAATCATTTGAATAAACATCATGAAGGTGTCTTGCTTTGGTTTCTTGAGTGATATTCATCTATTATTGAACAGTGAAGTCCTATTAAACAAATGCCACCGTAGTAATTACGCATTAGGGGGGAACACAATGATCTCAATGATGTTAGATTTTAACCAATAAAACATCAGCATCTGATCCTCTGTAATTCCCATTAACAGCAGGTGTTCATCACTAATGCACAATTAATTCATCCAAACTTCAACAAATTCCTTGACATTCCGCATTATACGGTAAATTCCATTATATGACTGCATTCGCGATTCCACCCGCATTTTCCGCATCACGGACACATAGGTTATATGAGGTGTTTTGCAACTTCAGTGTAGTGGATTGTGATTTATTGCAACATCAGCAACGTCTGCTGCTGCTTTACCTTTGAGAGACAACTGATGCGTTATCTCTGACGGAGCTCCAGTTAGCAAGTGCTTTCGGTGTGAGACTGCCTTCAGTTTTCCGTGTTGATTGGTCGGACTCGTGACTCCCTACATATCAGATGAGCGGTGGGCGGAGATTGCTCTAGGCCACAGAGTGTTGAGCTCAGACAGGCTGCATCGGAGCCAAATAGTGCATTTAAAAATTAAATAATTTCACCTGTATTATTTATTCACCAATAAATAATGTCACCTGTAAATAGTATGTTTGTTTGCATAAAAAAAATTAAATAAAATTATCGCAAATCTGTTTGAAAATGGCCGATATCGATAATCGTAAAAATGCTTAATATCGGCGCCGATAATCGGTCAACCCATAGTTTAGATGATGATGTTTTATTGTTTCATCTGACGTTACCATTGTGGAGATCAGTGTTGGCATCACCCTTGACTTTTGAACATTAGTTTTTGTTTAATTTATATAATTGTGTCTTTATGATGTATTAGTTATGGCAAAATTGTTTTGGGTGGTCAGGTGATGTTGGCTATTTCTAATTATCACAAACATATTTTAACTTACAGTCTCACGTACTGGACTCATTCAGAATATAATTATTTGAGTGTTGTTTTATATATATTTTGTATTTACAGTTGACATACAGCATGATATCAGTCATTGTTGTGACAACCAGAATAAAAGGATTTAATAACAGTTTGTCCACTTATTTTCTTGGAATCCTAATATGTGCATTTGTTTTTGTGTTGAGATTTAGTAGCATGTTTTGTGATGTTCAGAACTGATCTGTTTATGTATTTTTGTCTTTTGTCACCATTGTTGAGATTCATATGCTAATTCTTGATGTGTGTGTCTAAATTACAATAGAGCTTTTTTCGTTTGTTTAAATTATGTGTTTGTCTTTCATAACTGATTGCTCAGCAGTGCTTGTTATTTTGGTCTAGTATCAATGTTCAGTAAAAGAAGAGAAACCAGATAAGATCAGTGAAACAGAAGTCAGAGGATGATTGTTATTAAAAATCCACAAACAACAATACCTGATGTTTTTTCTTTGACTCTTTTATTTGCCATAACAAACATGTTTCAAAAACACATTGTTAAAAAAGCCAAAGAAAAGTTAATGTTAAAAGTCAAGGTTTAAGAGCCCAACTAAAGTAAACACTGATCTCCATCACGGTAGTGAAAACCCCTCCGAAAAAAACCCGTCTAAACCTCTGTAACTCTCAATAAGATCTTCTGTAGACGTCTAACAGAAATAAAGTCAGTCTGGTAATAATTGAAGCTGGCGATGCTGTTTCAGGAGTTGTTTAATCAGATCTTGAGAGATTTAATGTCTTCTTTTATTTCTGTTGATTTCATCTAAGGCTGTGGCTGAAGTCAGTTGTAGTTCTTGTGTTTCTCTTTCATTCAGTAATTCTGCTTGTTAACACCAGCTGTTCATCAATAATGCACAATCATCACTTAATTAATCACATAATTATCTCATTAACTTCACTGCTTCAGTGTTACTCTAACACTCTGTAGTGTGGACACACTGTAAGTGTTCATTTAAAACTGAGGATTTTGCTGTGGGGTTTAAAGGGTTAAATATGTAAGATGAAAAAAACAGCATGAAATGTAAATTAACAGTAATAAACTGTAATTGATTTACAGCAACAAACTGTAGAAAAACAGTAACATGCTGGCAACCAGAGCTGCCAGTAGATTACCGTTAATTCAAGGAAAAAACAGCAATATACTGTAAAACATAACAGTTAGATTTCCCAAACAAAACAAGTTAATTTCACTGAAATATTAGTGAATGTTCAGAGAAAAAAGTTATGCAAAGTCAACTGATAAGGACAGTAAATATTAATCCAAACTGTATTAATGTGTTTTTGCACAAGAGAGATCTGTTAGTTTAATTTAGTTTTGTGGGTCACCATTGTGCTGGAGAGCAGAGCCTGTGCTTCAGTCAATGATGAGCCACAAACACTGATGTTCTGCTGCTTTATTTAAAGGCAGTAACTGTAGAGTTGCTGATTCAGTGACAATCTCTTTACTAAGCATTTTAGTATGTAAATGTTTGCTATTGCTAGTTTATGACAATCTACAAAGATTTGAGTAAAAGTCATGTTTGGTTGCTTTATTATTACACTTTAACTGTTTGTGGTTTTATAGTAAGAAATATTTCTTAATGGACTCAAATTAAATAAGTTCACTCTACTAACACCATATAAACAAAAAAAATTTTTTTAACTCGAATGTTTTGAAGCAATCGGTTTCCAAAATGAAGTGAGTTAACACATGGTATAATAACGGTAACATACTGTAAAATGAAGAGCTGTAAATTAACAGTAGAGAGCTATAAATTAACAGTACAATGCTGGCAACCACAGCTGCCAGTAGATTACCGTTATTTTACAGCACAATTTTTTTACAGTGCATGTTCAACCTAAGCAGTACAATCGATCATTCATTACACAGTTCCTATTCTGTTAACAGATAGAAACAAAAAGGAATTCTGAAAGAGAAAGCACTCCTCGTCAGATTCCTTCCATGACCCGCCTACAATCCCCGTGATCGGTCTGTCTAACTTGGCAGCCGTGATACCCGAAAACGCGGGTGGGAGGCTCTTAATTCTTACCCTTTTTTTTTGAGAATCAAGCATTCAAACACTAAATTCTTCAAGAATCAGGTGAGGACAGAAACTGCCAAGAATGCATCGCATTAAGCTTGTTCAACTCCCTCGAGAAGCGAACGTGCTTGTGCAAACGCTGACTAAAACTCGACTAAAACCTCTGCCAGTAGTAGTCATGCAAATGCAAACAATGAGCGCATCCTATTCTCTCGTGAGTCAAACACGTGTACTTCCGTACACAACAAAGGCTTGAAGACAAAGAAGAGGATGACATATTACGCAGTTGCTCTTTTATACCCGCAGACGCTTACGTCATAGGCTACCGCCTGCCAATGTCAAGTTCATTGTCTTTTTTCATTCATGCTTCAGACACCGGTCATGCTGAAGGGGTTCCCATAGCGGCCTCTAGAGGACGCAGTGTGGAGTTCCCTTTCAAAAGGGAACTTGTAACGCTAGTCCTACTGTAACCCACTTTTAGGAGGAGCAGAAATAAAAGTTATTTATTAAGGGTTATTTAGGAAATTATCATAAAATGCTGTCTGTTTGGTGAATAAATGCTTTGATAATATTTTGTGCCGATTTAAGTTGTTTACAGGTAAAAAATGTGTAATATTGGCATGTATTTTGTGCTGTAAATGTAGCTTAGGTTGTTGTGATATAAAAGTGAATGCGCACTTTACTGATCGCGAGCACCAGAGAACACCAGGGGCCCGTTTCAGAAAGGAGGTTAAGTGAAAACTCTGAGTATGTAAACCCTGAAAGGAGGGAAACTCTGTGTTTTCCTTTTCAAAATGGGAGGTTTGTCAAACCCGGGAAAGCAGGGTAAGTCAAGCCCGTTTCTGAAAGAGAGGTAACTTATACTCAGAGTCGGTTACCGTGGTAACTTATGCTGTGAACCTAACCTGGTCGGGAGCAGGTTTTCTTTGGTAAACTCAGAGTTTCTTTCCGTCTCCTCCCCCTTTTTAAAGTGTAAGCGATGTTTTAATACCTCATTTTATTCATTCACGCTGCAAAATTGCTTTTCTTACTGAGTATTTTTTGTCTTATTTCAAGTACAAAGATTAAAAAATTCTTAAGTTAAGATGCATTTTCTATAGATGAAAAAATGTCTAGATATTTAGTCTTGTTAAAATATAAAAGTGCACTCCATAGGGTAATAAAAATAATCTTAATGCAAACGAAACAATAATGGGCTATTTTAATTTATTACCGCATTGATAATTTGCAAAAAAAAATAAAAAATCACTTAAATTCGTTTTTTTTTTTTCCTTCATGGAAACAAGACTAAATACTGTATATTATTTATTTTCTTATAATTTGTTTACACCATATTCATGTGCATATTTATTTGAGTGGTCCCATTTTAAATGGTATTTTCTTTAAAACATTGAGATTATTATTTATCACATTATAAATCCTGTATGCAGATTTGAAGGAAAGTGTGCATCCCTCACACTCATTCTGAGAAATATTTCCTGGGCTCAAATCCGTCAAAGAGGAGTTTCACAGGACTGTAGGTCAGTGGTGTAGAAATCGGTTTAAATGAGGCTAATCTGATAAATGACGTTCACTTGATAACATCTTTCTGTGACATCTGGAAGTAACCCAATAATCAGAATTTCCTTCAGGATTTCCAGTGTTGTTGGATGCATTGATGACAAGCATATCCCCACCATCACATCTTCTGAAAATGAAACTGATTACTGTATGGAATGGAGGATACCAGAGGAGGGTAGTACGAGGCGTAACCACCACCACAGCTGTTAAATAAACTAATTATTCACAATTTTTTGGTCATCTTTATTTCCTAATACAAAAGCAAAAGTTATTCTTTTTACTTTTGGATTTGAGAAATCTTCCAATACTTGACCATCTCCTCTTCATCTGTCAGTGGTGCTGCTGCAGGTTCTCCCTCTGCCTTCTTGCCGTCTACAAGTCAGTAGTTCATTTTATTACTCTAATTAAGAAATGTATAATTATAATTATGTGAATTTATTTAATAATTATTAGAAATATTTAATTATGTGAAAAGAGTGTTAGACTATGTGGAAAAAGCTGCAGTGCGTTGAAATAGACATTGAATGATATTTAATGTCAAATGTTTGTAAAGTCATTTAGCCCACACCCATGAACCTTTCATGTTCAAAGCTTTACCTTGATTGAATTGTGTTTTTATACTTCATTTTTAGCTGCTGCCATGTTCTTGTTTCTTCTTTCTGTCTTTTTCCTTTTTTTGTGGCCATGGGATACCATTAAAATTAATATTAGTTCAATAATTTACAGTTTTCACCTCTGATATTATAACAGTTATTAAGTTATTGACAGTTATTAAGAATTTAAGTTACACATTGATGGAAGTATGCGCTCTGACGTCTTTTTGGCGGAGCTGTTGCCATGGTGAATCGTAATTTCGGAGCTCCACTGATCATGACTTTTCATAGTCGTGGTGCACGCGCCAAACTCAGAGTCACCTACTTAGAGTTGAGTAAATAACACAATTCAGCCATTCTGTAACCAAAAAATATAAGTTTTCCCAACCCAGAGTAAGTCAACTCTGTGTTCAAGTTTAAATTCAGAGTTGGATGAACCTCCTTATTGAAACGGCCCCTGATATGACCATTTATTGTTTAAGTGTTAAAATTGTGTTATAATTGTAATTCTGAATCTAATTTTATATCCTACATATTATATTAACCCAGTGTAAGTCATGCAGAGGGTATTACAGTTGGGTGAAAGGACGTATGCATAGATTGAAGTGCCGGTGTTTTTATAAGAGAGAGCAAAGAAAAAAAAATCAAAACATAAAATATGGGGGAAATAAAATGACTGGTGTGGGTGTACCTATATATGTTTGTGATACATGTGTATCCAGCAGAGATACATCTGACAAAAACTAATTTAAAGGGATCCCTGGGTATTAAGACTTGTATGGCTTAATATAACGTAATTGATGTATCTTACGGAAATATGTAGTAGAAAACACATGAATGTATATGTTATTTAAAAAAATCACATAATTTTATACATATTTTGGACTATGGGGGGCATTTTTCTGATGATGTAAAATGGTTGCACTCGGTGAGCTAGAGCGCTACCTGTTGCTATTTTTACCACGATACAACTCAGAATAGACATATGGGAAAATAAAATACTCACATGATGACCACAGCTACCGGAAGAGCTTACAGGTGGCGATGGATATAAGTATAGGTTTAAGCCAAATGCTGTACAATTGATTTTTTTCCCACAAGGAGTCTCAGTAGCTGTGGTCTACTAAAAGACTAAAAAGCCTTAAGGGCTAAATTGGAGAGAAAAATAAGCGGGTCTTTAGGTCGTTTTATTTGTCCTGAGGCATCTTCCCATTATTTTCTCCTCTTCTTATCGCTAGGAAAGTCTTACATTGCTTCTCTTGTTGCCCTTCGACTGAAAATTACAACCAAACGCCACACAATGTGGTATCGTATCAGTATTTTATTTTCTGAGTTGTGTTTCTGTAAAAAGCCAAAGGCTATAGAAAAAAGCGCCAGTAGCTCACTGAGTGCCACCATTTGACGTAAAATAATGGCGCCCCCCATAGTCCAAAACGATGTCAATTTATTAATTGATATTAAATATCAAATATTAAAAATAACATACATCTTTCATGGGTTTTCTACTAGATATTTAAATAAGAGACATAATTTACGTTATATTAAGCTATACATGTCTTAATACCCAGGGATCCCTTTAAGAACACTGAAGGACAGCCTCGTTTGTGAGTTGTAAGAGTTGTTGTCACACTGTGGCTAAGTATAGTAGTGAGTGGTTAATTTTTCTTTTACTGTCAAGAAAGCTTATATTTTCTCTGTGATGAAGCAGTTATACCACAGTGTCTGAAGTGCATGGCCTCATTCACAGAAAATTATAAACCATAGCATAGGCCATTCATAAGGCATCATGTAGGTATTATTATGTACAGTATATAGATAATTTAAATTCAGTGATGCAGTTCATTTGCTGATACTCAGAATACATATCGATAGGAGGCCTACAGTAGGCCTATATTCATTTTGTGAGAATAAAGAGATTATGGTAATGAATACAATGAAGGCACTTTCATTGCAAAATTTCATCAATAAGTAGTTGTAGACGTAGTAATAGGTGAGGTTATCAGTGAAGGTAATGAGGTTATAAGTGTTTCTAAAGATGGTTTACATTAGTCTAAATGTTAATCACAATGGTCACTGTAATAACACGCTAAGTATATTCACAGAGAAGTGCCTGGTAGAGTTACACAAGTTCTTCTCTTGTCAGTAATTAAACATATTCAACCACAAACAATAATCTCATCTATAGACATGCATGACAATAATCAATATGTATTTATTTATTTTTATCATTAGAACATTTTATGAAAGCATCTATTGTTTATTCAGTTTTGTGGGAAATTACGATATATAGGATACAATGTATGAACATTTTGATTGTCACAGCATGTAGGCAAACGAGGATGAGATGGATCTCAACGCAGTTACATTTTTACTATAAACAAAACTTAAGATAATTCACGAGGAAACAATGAAGACCACAGGCAAATACATACAAGCACAAGAATTGAACAAACTGAAGATAATATTTACAGAGGATAACAAGGTGTAAAATAAGAAAAATGTGTGCAGCATTAGCAGTGTTCTTTGCAATAAACAAGAAGCAGTAACATAGAAAACAGGAGCAAAATACAGCAAATTCATAAAACATAACATAAGGAAGTAATTGTTTTTATTCAATTTAACTAAGTATTATACTAGCAGTCTCAACTGTGATACTGTGTGAAAAAAAAGTAAAATACACAACATATATGGTGAACAAACTAGGAAAAACAAAACTTTTACAACAGACATTCATCACCTATTTAATTCAATTCTATAATTTCTTTTCTTGCATTGGTTGTATAATATATAGTGGAAATTGTTTTACATTGAATTCTGAAATTGAGTCACATTTGATGGTGATAGGTGAAATATTCTGGTTACATTGATGAACAACATGATGATTAGTTTTGGGGGGGGGAAGACATTGTGCTAGGTTTGATTAGGCATCATACCCAGTCTGTAGCAGATAACACTGATTATGAAGCTGATAAGCTGATTTATATAGGCATGGTGCAGGTACATGTGTGAATGGCTTTATGGCGGGATTCACCAGAAGGTGAGCGAAATATAACAACAAAAATGATGTATTAGAGCAGAATCAGAAAAACAGTCAGCGTATGTTTATAAGCTATAAGAGCTATAGTAGTTTTAGTAATATCATTACAAGCTAGATTAACAACTGATGTATGCTCACAGAAACTGTGGTAAATCAAATTTGTTCTACAAAAGGTAAGTGGAACAACTAGACCAACCATGGCAATAATGCTAATAGCGTTCCGAATGCTAAGAATTGCAGAGAATATAAGCGAGTTTGTCAAATTTACTAAATCATTGTAACGCAAAGGATAAATAATAGCAAAATATCGGTCCACAGCCATCCCAAGTAAGATGGTGGACTGAAAACAACCAGAAAAATGCAGACAGAACATTTGTATTAGACATTCATGCCTTGTAATTGTATTAATTTCCCACAAAAAACCAACCAACATCCTTGGAATAAAGTATATTGGCACAAAAAACCCTAAAGCTGCAATCAAACCAATTAGAATATACATGGGAGAATGTAATTTTCTCTCTTTTGCAATAATGATAATCAAAATGCCATTAGCAAATAATGTATACACTAAGATAATGCAAAAAGGAATGAAGAGTAGCGACCTGTAGCCTTTTAGGTCTGTGAATCCAATCAACTGGAATTCAGTAAAAGAGAAGTTGACTGATCGGTCACCCATTCCGCTTCTTAAAAGTGTGCAGTACAGACCTTCAAAAATAAAGTAACAAGAATAAACAGCAGTTATTTCTCATAATTTGTAAGCTATTTAATCTTATTGTACTGAATGTATTTATTAATCATATTTATGATTAACATGTTTATTAAACATATTAATCTAATTCTCAAATACATACACGTTTAAAACATTTAAAGACTATCTGAAGCATAGCTCAACAAAACAAAGAAAATGCATGGTTACCTACACAAAATATTAAGCATAAAAAATCATCAAGTAGAAATCAGCTAAATTATTGCTATTCATATTTAGTTTAAAGCTCTGCTGTCTTCCCTTAAACAGTATGTCTTATACGGTATCTGTCTGTTCTCCGTTCTGCCTCTCCCCCCATTGAGCAAACTCTTCACTGCTCTTAAATACTCTGTCTTTTCCTCCCACAGCATTGCACAGGCATTTGGGACTTGTTAAATTGGAACACAGTTAGTCACAACAAATCTTTTCTAAAATTGCTTTTTGAAAGATTGTTTGGAAGTACAGATATATCATCCAACATTCAATGTCAGTGCTGCAATAAATAAATACATTCAGTATATGGGTAGCTGATGCACAATGATGAACAGAGATTCAATAATGTTATTAATTTATCTGAAAATCATACTAAAATGTATTAATTAATTGCTTCGCAGCATAATACATTATAAAATAATAAAGAATAAAGAAACTGAAAATTAATGGCATAGTAAAAATATAAAAAGATACTCGAAATGTCAGTGTTATTAATTCAGATTTAACTAAACACAAACATTGAGTAAATAAAATAAGAAAAAGTAAATAACCTTTGTTCCTCAACATGCTCTGCCCCACACAACTGAAAAATTGTGAATTGTGTAATTGTGAAAAATATTCAAAATCACTAACAAATGAATGATCCCTGGTCTTATTCACTTTCATTATATGGTAAAAGCAGCATAGCCATTCTGCAAAATATATATTTGTGTTTCACGTATTAATTGTGTAATATACAAAATACATGAGTGGTACAGTGGGTAGCACTGCCACCTCAGAGCAAGCCATGGCTGAGCCTTTCTGGGTTGAGTTGGTGTTGATTGTGTGTTGCCCCACAATTCAAAGAAATGCAGCATCTCTAGGGTGTTTCCCTGCCTAAAGTTTGCCTAAATTGGACAATTTAATGAACTTCCCACTTTTTTTTCAGACATGCAAACTTGAAAACGTGCACACATGGGAATCTTCATGTAAATTGCCCTTTTGTTTACTTTGTAAGTCAGTTTATATTCATTAACATTTATTGTTTGAGCAACTCGGTCATGAGAGGCTAATTATTAGCAGATGTGTCAAGTAGATGGTTATTTAATTAGCTCTGGAGCGGTTAGAAATGTCCCTCTCTTTGCACACTTGATCACTTCGGGAATTTCTGATGATCCCTAAGCTCATTTAGTCTGTTGTCACTGCTTAATTTAGAGCTCTTTCATTGGAGTAAACATAATGAGTATAATAAGTTTGAGCAAATTATCAACCTCTGCCTTCTCATGTAAACAAACAGTGACCATGTATAAAATGTCTAATGATAATTTAACTAAGTTTGTTTTATGAGGACTTATAATAAAGTATAACTGCAACGTTTTTGTTTCTGTCTTTTTTTCCTCAAATTACCAAATGTAGAAACAGTCATCCTTGATTAAGCTTTGGATTAATTATCTTGCTAAAGGGCATAATATCAGGGAATCACTGTAATGACTAAATACATAAACAATAGATCTTCTTAATACATTTTGCAAAGGAAATGGATCTAAAACCATATATTACTTGCTGAAAAGATGAGAATGATGAGAATGTTTTGCTCCTACTTTTTGGATTGTTCCTATGTACCCAACTGTAACAAAACAGGATTGTTTTCTTTGTATCTCTTTTACCTGGGTCATCATATTTTAAGTGTGAACCAACACACCTAAAATAGGGTGTTGGAATGATCTAATCATAAAGGTGCAAGCACACTGTTTCCATTTCTATGAATTTACTTAAAAAAATATTACAGTGCATCGATTTAATCCATTTATTACAGTGTTCATGTACAAACGCACAGTAGTAAATATGGTTAGTAAATCAAGAGTGTGGTGTTAAAAGTTTTCTTGTTTACTAACAAGGTGTTTATCTGAAACTCACAGTTGAACAGACTTACATTTCTCAGGGTGCAGATTAACATGGTGTATTTGGTCACGATCACTGTTTCTGACTACTTATAGAACTACACACATTTCTGTTTCATTAGCTGTGATTACCAGGTAGACAAAGTGTCAAAGTGTTCCCTTGGACACTTTTCCTCCAAATTTAAAGACTGCCCAGACACTCAAATCTTTATCATTGAAACCTTAACAACAGAAATTCTATTAATATTTGTTTTGAACATCTTCAATAAAGCATTCCTTATTTCTTTTGTCCGCACACCATAAATGATTGGATTGACACTTGCAGGAAATACTATATACATCACACCCAGAAAGGTATTAACATCAACTGGGATTGGAATGTTAAGATTTCGAGATAGAAAGGTAATACTACCTACAAAGTAAAAACACATCATAACCATTAAGTGTGTACCACAGGTATGAAATGCTTTCCAACGATCCTCTCCGGCTGCAGCCCCCAACACGACATGCAAGATTTTTACATAGGAGAAGAAAATAACAGATATGTCAATTCCCACAAAACAGATAATCACAACCAATCCCATTGCATTGTTTTTGCTTATTGAATCACAGGCCAAGCTAACAAGAGCCATGTGGTCACAGTAGCAGTGATGGATAACATTAGACTCACAAAAAGACAAAGGTGCAGCCAAAGCGACCAGTGCAAACATTACAGTGCCGCTCCTGATCAGTGTGAAAAGAAGCAATTTCAAAAACATGGATGAGTTCATGATTTCAGTGTAATGTAATGGTTTGCAAATGGCCACAAAGCGATCTAAAGCCATAGCTAAAAGTATGGTTGATTCAACAGAAGAAAAGAAATGAGTAACAAACATTTGTGTCAAACATCCGGTTAAAGATATCTCATTCAAGTCAAAGAGAAAACCGAGAAGCATTGCTGGGATAATGGCAGTGGGTACAATGATGTCGACAACCGTCAAAGCAGACACTAGTATGTACATAGGACTGTGAAGACTTTCGGTATTTCTGATTACAGAAAGTAACAAAGAATTCCCCACCACAACCAAAATGTAACTTAGAAAAAATGGCAGGAAAAGCAGACGTCTGTATTTGTAGATCTCTGGAAATCCCATAAATAAGAATTTTGTATGTGACATATTTGCTCCTTGGAGTTCCTCAATCATGGCACACTGAATGTGGTGACAGCAACCTATTTCACTGGGTAAATACAAAATTATTATTATTTATCAGGCAATTAAATATATATATATAGCATGTTTTTGGTGAGCCATATAATTCAGCAACACATCTCTATATTACATGTTCATTGTCACACATTTCACTAAATTGTTGATGTGGAAACTAAAGACACAATTACTTTAAATTACAGTAAATGTATCATCTATGACATATCTATCAATTGTCTGGTGCATTTTAAAGTCTTTTCTAGAACCATATACTTGTTGGCACTTTACAACTTTGTACCCATGCTTTTCTCATCCTAGCTGCACAGGCATTAACTACAACAATGCGCATTTACTGCGCTTTGTAAATTAGATTTAAAAGACCTGTCAACAAAACAAATAAACTATAAAAATTATTATGAAAGTTAAAATTTGAAAGTAAAACCCCAAAACAATGAGAATTCGCAGTTAAACTGCTTTATTTTCAATAGACATACATTAATTCCTACAATTACATAAAAAACTAATAATAATTTACACCACTTTCTGTTCATTTTGGCCATAATTGCTCAGAATCCACTGCATGGTGAAACGTACCTGCGTTTCTTGGTTTCTCTGTCGTTTGGTCATTCACCCGTAGTGCAGGGGCCCCGATTAAGACCTGAGGCCATTTGAATGGGAGCATATATACACTGAGTTTGATCGCTGCTCCCATAGGAATAAGACAAAAACTATACAGCCACTGACATCATATATTTTCTAATGGCCTCACTCCATTCACTTAAACAAGCATGAAGGTATTGTTCCAGGAAGAATGAAGCAATTACCTGATCATTTTTGTCCGGGTTAATTAGCTCTGCTGAGGGGGTCAGTAAGGCAACTTGAACTCTTGCAACATCCTTGACAAACATATTTTAGCTCCATTGCTTCATTGTAGCTTCGTCCTACACCTAGAAATGTATTAAATATCTAAATCAAAATATTGAGAATAAAAAAATATATAGCGTATACTTACCAGGGTATTTCATGTATACATTGGAACATTTATATGTGTTCTAAATTGAATTTTAATGAATAGTAAATATAACATTACATTTACATTACACAGTAACGGTAAAAAAAAGGAAGGAAATCCTGTTAAATTTACAGCAGTCATGGATTCTGTGATTGGCACAAATTCATTGTAAAAAATATGGTGACAATGTTTCAGGTAATACAGGATTACATATTGATGGATGTATATTTTACAATTTATAATTGTAAATTTAATTAAGTGACATAATTGAGTTGGGTTACATTAAGTGAGCACTAATGGAAAACAGATTTAACTCATAATTGTATTTTCACAAGGAGAGCACTTAAATGGAGTAAAGAGGATATGCTTGTACATGTTTGTAGATATTTTTCTTCTCTAGAGAGTATTTTGTATGCCATAGCAGTAACTCCAGTTCCCTATCTGTCGGTCACTCCGAGTTATGTCGTGACGGCATAGGGGATTTACTTGGAAGCCCCAATAATTTCTGACTTTAAGAGAAAACGCCAATGAATATTGGCTAGTGGATTTTGCATACCTGAGCCACTCCCCGTGCATACGGGTATAAAAGGGCGACAAGTGCATCCACTCATCAGATTCTCATCAGACTCTCAAGGTGAAGAGAGCGGTCGCGGAGCACCTGTGCCCACAAAATGCCGCCACTTAGAGGAATCGTCCGCATCTCCCGTCCAAAGCCTATAAGCTTACGGCTGTCCTCTGCCCTGCATGCCATGGCTATCCTGCAAATTCACCAAGCCAAGGCACTCAAACAGATGCACGAGGGGTTGATCTACGAGTGACGAAAGTCACGTCGCGGTCCCTCGGGAAGGCGATGTCCACCATGGTGGTCCAGGAGTGCCATCTCTACCTCAACCTGGCACACATGAAGGACATAGACAAAGCACGCTTTCTCGACGCCCCCATCTCCCTGCGTCGCTGTTTGGCAACACCGTCGAGGGCTTTTCCCAGCAGTTCTCAGTGGTGCAGAAGCAGACAAAGGTGATCCAGCACATCCTGCCCTGATGCACCATCAGCCACCGCTGGACGGCGAGCCCTGGTTGAGTTCCTCCAGCACCCCCGGCAGTCAGACTGGGCGGAGCAGTCTGACGCCAGGCCCAGTACTGGTGCTAGCTCGCCCGGGTCTCTGGTCAGCCCCTGTACTGGGCTAGGTGTTCGTATGGCCTGATTCCCTCAGATAAACCCATATGTGTATTCTTCCACGGTAAGCCTGTGTCTTCCCTTGGACAGAGTATTCTGTCAGGCTCTGCTGGCAGCTCTCCTCCCTACGTCTTGATAGGATCCACCCCAGACGCCAGTCGTATGTCAATTACCATGGTAACACTCTGTGAACCTAACCTGGTCGGGAGCAGGTTTTCTTCGATAAACCCATAGTTTCTTTCGGTCTCCTCTCCCTTTTTATAGTGTTAGCAAAGTTTAAATACCTTATTCATTCATTCATACAGCAAAATTGATTTTCTTACAGAGTATGTTTGTCTTATTTCAAGTACAAATATCTAAAAATGTCAAATTATGCTCTTTTTGTTTAACACTAGCTCATGCTGATGACATTTTATTATTCTATAGTAACGTGCGTCATAGCCTACAAGTCAATAGGTGTCATCATCGTACAGTTTACACCCATGTCCCACCCGGTATTACACCCATCCGGTGTTCCTGTGGCTCAGTGGTTAGAGCATTGCGTTAGCAGCGCAAAGGTTGTGGGTTTGATTCCCAGGGAACACACATACTGACAATACAAATGTGTAACCTGAATACACTGTAAGTCGCTTTGGATAAAAGCGTCTGCTAAATGTAAGACACTGATATTTATCTTTAATCAGGCCCTTATTGAATTAACATTTTACTTCAATTAAAATTATTAGAGCTAAACAGCTAAAAATAAATAAGTTCTTGCTTAGAATCCAGAGTTTAGCTGACTAGTATTAGTAGGATGATGGTCACAAGAAGTAAAACCATAAGTAATAATAAACTATACAATTTGTAGTTAAAAAACTAAACATGAAGAAACTACAAAACACATTCTATAAAATTAAAATATTCCCCAATATGTAATAACAGTAACATTTATAATAAATTTATAATAAATTGTTTTATTTGTATTATTGTCAATTGTAAACATTGTTAATAACTTCAAGTTAAATTACTATGGTGCTGAATTGACAAGCCTAGTGCCGTTTTCCAATATACCTCATTGTCGTGGCTGTTAAACTTTAATGTTCTCAAATCACACGACTGTATAAGAATTGTGTCACATCTGAATGGATCAAGCGACTTGCGATGTTTATCTTTTATAATTCGGGGCCGAAGCGCGGCGCACGTTCGCCAGAACTGCAGATGCATCGCAGAGCGCTCCTTTGCGCCTAATATCGGGGAGGTCTCCCCTGTTTCGGCAATCGCCCCACTACTCGAATAGAATGTCCCGGTGCTCCCGATGGCCAGTAGGCGATCGTGGGCCCCCCAGACCTCTGGGCCCTATGCACTCTGTCACCCTTTTCCCCCCACTAACGACGCCCTAAAGTCTTTGCACTTGACCACTTGTCTACTTACATGTTGTATTTCTGGTATTTGGCCAAAGTATTCTTACCGGGCATGAAGATTACAAATATTTGAAGAACTTTTGATTACATACTTACTGTATTGAAAAATGCCAGCAGAATTTTTTTACACACATCAAGGTTTAGATTGATAATACCAAACTTTGATGCAATTGCTCTGTTAGTTCTGTTCATTTTAATAAGTGTGAACACTTGCCATCCAAATCTTGGTGCGAGTCTAATGCTGCCTTCAGCTGCTATCGAAATAATCGTAAATATGAGTTTCCTAATTGGAAATTGGACATGAATGGCCTCTCAAGTTGTATTTACTCCTGGGAACTTCAGAAATAATTTTGATACCCGAGTTTCCGAGTTGGGCGAGTTATAAACTTTAAACATGGTGGAGGAGACAACCATTGCTGCTGTCAATGCTGTTCTCACAAAAACTACATCCCTTTGTCTTGTTGCTAAAATAGTGTATTTATGCTAGATATGAACGATCATTCGAAGCATATTGTATGTTTTATAAGCAGTGAAATAAGGATGTATTTGACCGAAATTCCAGAATTGACAGCAAACTGCATGTATAACGCGGTGACTGTTTATATGACTGTCAACCAATGGGATGGTTACCAATTAATATGAGTGGGAAACTCAAAATTTTCTTTAAGCCCAGTTTCCGAGTCGGGGGCATGTCAGTGAAAAAAATATGAAGGATGCAGAGATAGACTATAGATACGTAGAGTCTGTATTGATAGTGTTCACGTGACGTCACCCTTATAGGATCGCCCACCCGGCGGGCAAAACGAAGCTTTGCTCCACTGACCTCCAGCTACTTTTAAGCAGATTGCATCAAGTAATAATGTAGTAAAATGCAGATATTAAAAGGCGAGATTCAGTGGACACCTTATTGATTATGTATATTTTGTACAGGCAAGAGGATGAAGCCAGAATATAAACACAATGTGCAAAGTTTCACATTAAATGGCTTTCCATAGAAAACCATAAGAAGGAAAACACAGAACCGTTAAGCGGACTGCGTTCATATTCCGGCCTCATCTGCTTTCCTATGTAAAATATGCATAATTAATGTGGTGATTACTGAATTTGATCTTTTAATATTACCGTTTTAAATATATTAAGGAACTTTAAGTGTTTTTACAATGTTTTGTTGCGCTGTTTATAATTGAAATATTGCCCCGGGTGCTTAATATGGATTGCAAATGGCCAAAACTGGTATTTTGTTCAGAAATACCTTTGTTTTATTCTTTTGAGAGGTGATCTAAATATTAGCGGCTGGGAAATAATGAAATGCTTGTGCTATATGTCTATGGATGTTTTGCCCTCCAAGTCTTTGAGCCGGTCACGTGACTGAAAACTATCAATTGATGGTAAATTTGTTGAAATTAGTAAAAACAATTTTTTTTATGAACTAAATAAGATACATGTACAAAATATTTTATTATTGTATAATTACCTTATAATATATAATGATTAAGTTGACATAATCTTCATAAATTGACTAAAAACAGAAAAAACACGATGCACATTCTTTATTCATAATTTTATAGATGTAGAGTTTAAAAAATCTTTTAATTTTATGTAGAAATGTTAAATTGCCATCTTTTCCTGACCAACGTGACTTGAATGCACCTGAAGTTATAATGGCGACTTGTCAACTCGCAAGTACGAACGTCCCAGGTGGACTTGAATGCAGCATCAGAATGGGTTATCGAATGGGATGTATCTTAAACCAGAGAAAGCACTGTAAGTTAAGCCCATTTCTGAAATAGCAGTAATTTATATTTAGAATCAATTACCATGGTAAGTAAACTTGACCTGGCAAGTTTTACTGTATTGGAGCAGGTTTTCATCGATAAATCCAGAATGTCTTTCCCAGATAACAAAATTCCTGAGGCCCAGATGAGGCCCACATCTGACATTTTCATCTGGCTCACATACCGCTTGGAATGATGGCACTTGGGCGGTCTGCTCCTGTTTGCCAGATTTGGGCCACAAGTAAGCCAAAGGAAGGCCCAATGTCAGCCATGAATAAACCAAATAAAGCAGGACTGGTCCAAATCTGGGCCATATTGATTTTAATTCTGGCCCAGATCCAGCCCTGATCCAACACCTTGCTCCAGCCCACATACTGTGAAGAATGATGGCACTTGGGCGAACCGCTCCTGTTTGCAAAATGTAGGCCACAAGCAAGCCATAGGAAGGCCGCATGTCAGCCAAGAATCTTCATCTTCTTCTTTGCCATATCTCCATGCAGTTTATTGCACTTCAACGTGGGCTCTCGCATGAGTCAACTCTAAATTCCACCTGTCTCTATCTTGCAGAATTCTCATTAGAGCTTGTGGTCCAACATCGTATCTCGCCAGCACTGATGACATCCACGTTATTCTCATACGTCCTCTTTTTGCGGTACCCTCTACTCTTCCATGCAATGTGATATTTGCAATCCTGTTTTATCCATGCGAAGTACATGACCAAACCACTGGTGTTGTCTGTCATGTACATTTTCAGATCAGATGGTGGATCAGCACCTAGAGACAACCTCTACAGCCCTGAACGTCAGCGGAGTCTGGGACACTAGATGAGCCCCAAAGACAGATCCCCAGTAAGGACCCCGTCACCTAGACAGTCATCGGGAAAAGACCACTGGAACCAGTTGAGCCCTTACAATCTGACTTTGCTGCAGTTGGAACAAACTGCTGGTTTGTCTGGCCAGAGGGGAACTGGCCCCCCGACTGAGCCTGGTTTCTCCCAAGGTTTTTTCTCCTTTCTGTCACCGATGGTGTTTTGGTTCCTTGCCGCCGTCACCTCTGGCTTGCTTAGTTGGGGACACTTCATTTCCAGCAATATCATCGACTTGATTGCACAGATACTATTTAAACTGAATTGAGCTGGACGATGCCATCACTGAATTCAATAATGAAATGCCTTCAACTGAAAATTGACTGTCTAATCTTGTCATTTTAAATTATTGACACACTATTTTCATTTTGACATTGTACAGTTGCTTTGTTACAATATGTATTGTTAAAAGCGCTATATAAATAAATGTGACTTAACTTGACTAAAATTGGTCCTTGGCTCGTAATCATAGGGGGACCACTTTTGGTGCTATGTTTAACTATAAGAGGTGCCAGATTGCATTGTATTTCTTCAACAGACATGGTGCTAAAACACCAACAGTGGTTCTTTGGCTCATAAATAACCTTTAAAGGGGCTTAACAGGTTCTGTAAATGGTAGTGGTGCCATATAGCCCCTCAGTCATGCCAAAGAACTGGTGACGAACTGCTGAAGAACCACTGAAGCACCAAGATTTGTTGATATACAGCACCAAAAGTGGTTTCCCTACACTGTAAAAAATTGCTGTAAAATGTACAGAATCTTACTGGCAATTTTGGTTGCCAGTAAGATTGTAAAAGTTCTGCAAATCAATAATTACAATTATAATTATTGTTGAGATTCATAAGATGATTCTTGATGTCTTCATGTGTCTAAATGTGCCGTAGTACTAAAAGTGTTTAAAACTTTTTTTAAAGTGCATTTATAAAATCTTTCTGTAGCATTTTGTCATCTCATTCAAGGTCATATAGTTATTGTTAACAACATAAAACTAAAAATAAATTATACACCATAACTTTAAAGACTAGCCACAGATTGTGGTCAGTAGATGCCACTAGATAATGATTAAATCGTTATCAATAATTAACCAAAACCACATAATTTCTTGGCTTTTCTTGCTATAACAAACGTGCTTTTTAAACACAGATATAGCAGCCAGAAAAAAAGCTAAGATTAAAAATCAAGGGTCAAGATCCCAATTAAAGCAAACCCTGATCGCCACAATGGTGAGTTCTAACGAAACGTTTTTCAATAAAACAACTAAACTTCTGTTAATTCTCAAATAGTTTTTATAGACATATGACAGATATTGCATCAAACTGTAATGCGTGAAGCTGGTAATGCTGTTTGTGGAGTTGTTTAATCAGATCTTGAGAGGTCCTCATCACGTTTTCTTACATTAGTCAGAAAACTTCTGTTACTTTGAAATAGCTGCACATGTTGTACAGTGATAACCCACCATCAAACTGTAATGCGTGAAGCAATTATGAATGCACTACAGTAAAGGTTTAATCAGGGTCTTGCTAGAGGTCCTCATCATAGTATCTTACATTATGTTAATGAAATACTATGAGCTATGTGTTGTAGAGTATGTACCCACCATCTGTGATATACCTGTTATATTTCTAAAGGATTCAATTATACCAAATATATTTATTGTTAATAGTCAAATTGGCTGCTGAAATAGTCTCAGCCTACATCTCAACATGTACCATGGTTGATGACACCTGTTGATTATTAGCCCTACTCTATCAGAGACCACCACTCGACTCTTTAGGCTGGACTCTCTGTCCAGCCTCTCTCATTGTTAGACCATGGTTGATGACATGATCAGTGATAGTAGCCCTAATCTCATCAGAGACCACTCTTCTTGTTCCTGGTCTTTGTCCTCCTCCTCTTCCTTGTCCAACTTGTCCTCTTCCTCCTCTTCCTCCCCTTCCAACTCTTCCTCTTGCTCCTCTTTGAACTCCTCCTCCAACTCGAACTCTGCCTCGTCCTCTGGCTCTCCCTCCAACTCCCCTTACTCTGTTTGCATTGTTTGCATCCATTGTTCAAAACCTATAACTCGAACTTTGTCCAATTTATAGGTCTATTCTAAAGCCATGATTGGTTGGTGCTAAGTAAAGAATAGAGTGAAGCACTGATGAATTAGTGTGGCATTTTGATTGGTTCTGTTTTAAAAAGAAAATCAAGATACTTCCTGTTAGAATTTTATGTGTTACATAGAAAATTGTTGGTTGTGTTTTGCAAAAAGTGTTTTATGAAATTCAAAACTAAGTCAAAGGCCGATAATTAGCGTATGGTTTTGCAGATTTTGTGTGTGGTTCTGGTGTTTGAGTGTCAGCTTTCAGAAATTGTGTGACAAGTAAATATTTTGTGTGTAAACAGTTGAAAAAAAACTGTAAGAAACTGCTATAACAAATAAGAATACTACCAATACTGTAATGCAATTTGTCTGAATTTATTTATTTCTGTAAAGTAACTGGCAGTATATTTATGTGTGTTTACTGTATATTCAGTTGTTTGGTCTTTGAACTTTTCTCTTCTAGTGCTTTTCATCTACTGTAAGATCTCTTTACAGCCATGTAATGAAAGTAAACTTTTCTTAAAGTTTATTGCTGAATTTTACAGTATCTGCACCCCTCTTTTTATGTTGTATACTGTAACAGTCATTGAATGGCGAAAGGATTCCTGTTTCCCAAAAGGAGGTTTTTGTAAAAGTGGTTTGAATTGATCTCACTAGTGTTGTCTAGACAGGAAAGTAGTCTTGAGTATTTGACAGGTTTGTGTATCATCTGAGGCCAAAGTTTGAGTCTGACAAAAGAGAACATGTTTTTGACTAAACTATTTGATTTTGACCTGCAAGTTTGAAGCTTGCACAAGTTGGTGTGTAATTTTGAGGTTGATGGTTGATGAATTGTGTGTTTTCAATCAAGAAAAACTGTAACGTAACAGAGTCAGTGCATGAACATCCACCTTTATTTGATTCATTATAAAGCTAAGACCCTTACATTTTTTATGAACTTTAGAAATGTTTGCCTTATTTATTTTGTTCTCACTCCATAAATAATTGGGTTGAAACAACTCGGAAAAAGTAAATACATTGTGCTCACAAATACACGATTACTAGGGGAAAAATTATTTCTTATTCTGTATGACAAAAATGAAATTAAGGCAAAGGTCAGAGTAACTGACATTACAATGGAGTGAGTAATGCAGGTGTTTAATAATGACTATTTTTTTCATTATTGTAGGGGTATATTTAGGGTTGCGTAGATGTATACGTTAATAAAACAAAATCTAATAGGTAGAAAATTAATTTAATTGTTCATTTCTGGTCGGAGACCTTCTAGCCACAACCGTTTAAATGTCCTGTATTGGAGCTAGAGGTCTGCACGGGCTCACAACTGAAGCCTGAAACCGGCCCGTACCCGAGATCGTCTGACCCGACCCGACCTGACCTGAGCGGCATAGTTAAATTTAAGGCCGGTACACACCAAGCCGACGGTTGGCAGTCGGACAGTTTTTGTTCGTCGGCCGACTAAGTTTTCTCAGTGTGTTCCGCACCGTCGGCTGAAGTTGGTCCTCGTCGGCTTGTTTTCGGCCGATTCGACATGTTGAATCGGCGTCGGAGCTCGTCGGTCTGTCGGGCCATCTGATCATTCTGATTGGCTGTTCAGCTGGTGAACCAGTGCGCGAGAAAAAAGAGTATCCATGGTTTCACCCATTTAGTGCGCTTTAATCGCTGCCGCTTCTTCTTTTCCTCTTCCACAAGCAGAAGACCAAGGGCTGACAACGCCAGTGCCATTTGCAAAGTGTCAGACATTTCCGAAATATCATGAATCCGTCTGTGGTGAGCGAGATTCTGCTTTTTCAGGCACCTTTGTTTATGTTTTGTATCCCTTTAGCTCTTCCGGTTTCCAGCTTTGAGTAACAAACACAGACTATTGTCACCTGCTGGTATGGAAAGGGATTTCTTCTACGCAGGCGCAGAACGGATGTGATACTTGGCCGTCGGGTGTCGAGCGTCGGCTTGGTGTGTCAGGGCAACTTTGAACCCAGACGCTGCCGACGTCGGCCGACTCCGCAGTCTGATTTTGTCGCCACTAGTTCGTCGGCGTCGGCTTGGTGTGTACAGGCCTTTAGAGCCCGAACCAGAAATCTTTTACCCCCCACAACGAATAGCCAAAAAAGGCTGCATTTCATGATTGCATGCAAAGAAACAGATTCATTGAGGCTCCGCCATTTCACAAGGCTAAATAAAAAACACTTACCAGTTATGAAAGTTTGTGAACATCAGATGCAGCGGTCGCATACATTCTGCCGAGCTTATGAATGGTTGTATGGACAAGACGATAATTCTTCCACCGTGCAAATTATGGTAATTTTTGTCAGTTAAGGCTCGTTAGCATTCGGCCTACTTAAAATCAGACTTAAGATCTGAAATAAGATCGTATTTATTTGAATGAATTAATCATTTCTTTGAATTAGCAAGAGAGAGAGACCGAGACAGACAGAGAGAGAGAGGGATGAAAGTTGCGCGTGCATGTGAACCTGCTTCTGCGCGTCTCTCTCTACAAGCAACGAGGCTTAGTTACTTCAAAAACAGTGATTTTACCCCCTCATTGCAGAGAAATATAACATTGCGACTTGCGAGTCAGTAGCCTTTCGAAGCTATTTTATTAATAAAAGTTTCTGTGCTGTTTGTGCGCTGCGCGATCTCTGATATGTGTGTGCAATAATGTGTGTGTGTGTGCGTCTATGAAGGCAGCGTAGCCTCTGCATTTAGTTTTGGTTTAGCTACAAACCCGAACCCGACATAGTGAACCCAGTAGTGAAATTTTCATTTCACTACTGATTATATCCTGTATAATTGAGTATGTGATGAATAAAAGAACCTTGACCTTGACCTGAGCCCGAAGCTATCCATTAAACATTAACCCGAACCCAGAACCTGACCCCTCTAATTGGAGCACAGCGAAATTATCAGTTCACAGGATGACACAATGGCGGTCAGCTCTCCGCTCACTCAGGGCGGGTATGAGGTAAGACGGCCTTGTCAATCAACTATCATTGGAGGGGCCAGCTCAGAACAGCCTGATTTGAGAAAAGGGATTTTAAAATAGGGATTTAAAAACAAAACACTGGGTGGATTTTTATCATTATTGGATGGATGTGTATACACACTTCCAACATACATTTATGTTTAAACAAATTGCAAAGTTAATTTATTAACACCAAAAGACGGTTTGCGCTGGCACAAGCCGTTAGTAAAACTGGCCCATAGCATCTTAAAATAGTGTCTCATGGCACTTAGCACATAGAACAGAAAAAACAAACACACACAGAAATATAAACAAATATGTTGTATATAAGTTTACATTTATCAGACGCTTTTATCCAAAGCGACTTACAGTGCATTCAGGTTATACATTTTTTTTTGTCAGTATGTGTTCCCTGGGAACCAAACCCACAATTTTTGCACTGCTAACGCAATGCTCTAACCACTGAGCCACAGGAACAAATATACAACATACAAAGCCAAAACAGTTCAAACAATCAAGTACAAGCTAACCATGTAACAATTCCACACAAAGCGTGGTAATTACACTGATGAAACAAGGGGAGAACGAATGAGTGTATCAAGGAAATCTCACAATATCCAAGAAAAGTGTATTATGCATACAATATTAACAGTTAGTTCAACCCAGACAAAATAATACAATTATTTCAGTATGTGAATGTGTGCATGTGTAATGTCTCTCAAAGTCTCAGCCGTGTATTACATACACAAAAGGAGAAAAAATGAGTTCAGATAAGTCTCACCGGTAATATCTTTATTCCAGGAGTTAATACATATACAATCATATGTATCAATTAATTAATTAAGTTTTGATTGCACTTACTAATTTAATCATTTCATTGCTCCTTGGGCAAGGTGTTAGTTTCGTCTCTATTAGCATTCTGTTAGTCTATCTGGGCTATGCCGTTGTAGTAATTTAAACGCCTCTGTTTAAGTTACATTGCTCCTTGGGCTTTTAAGTTCATAGTCTAAATTATTTACTTGTTAGTTTCATTTGTCTCTTTTCGTTGACACAGTTAGCATTCAAGGTGTTAGTCTCTCTATTGCATTCTGTTAGTCTGGGCTAATCAGAAGCCGTTCACAGCATGTTAAAGTATTTAAACTGTTACTGGTTTAAGTTGGGAGAAGCCGATTTAAAAGAAACGACGTGCTTGTTTTTAAGTTCAAATTTTAAATTATTTACTGGTTTTCACTGTATCTGTTTTGAAGTTAATTGCCTTACTTAATTATAAAGCTCCATGCTCGGCAGGTTTAGTTTCGACTCTATTAGCAATCGATTAGTAATCAAGTTCCAGTTGTTAAGATTCTGTTACTGTTTAAGTTTGGACGATTATCAGACGTATGCATAATACTGCTAGATGTGTTGAAATAATTTACTTTCTGCAGGAAGGAATATTTCGCTACCTTTTGTAGTCTGCATACTTGTTATAGTTTTGATTGCATAGATTATAATCTGCGCCTCCATGTTGGGCAAGGTGTTATTTCGTCTCTATTAGCATTCTGTTACTTGCTGCTAATCAGGCCGTTCAAGCAACTGAATATTTAAACGTTTCTGGTTTAAGTTGGGAGAAGCCGATTACCCAGAAGAAACGGACGTATTTGTGCTTTTAATATTTGTCTGCTGTTGTTGATTTTCGTTGGAAGGAATTTTCGTTTCCTATATTTGTTTGCATTTTCGTTGGTTTATTTTTGATTGCACTTACTGGTAATTATAATAATTTGCGCCTCCATTGCTCCTTGGGCAAGGTGTTAGTTTCGTCTCTATTAGCATTCTGTTAGTCTATTGGCTGGGCTAATCAGAAGCCGTTCACAGCAACTGTTAAAGTATTTAAACTGCCTGGTTACTGGTTTAAGTTGGGAGAAGCCGATTAGTCACCAGAAGAAACGGACGTCAGCTTGTAAGTGCTTTTACTTGTTCATATTTGTTGAAATTATTTACTTGCTGCTAGGAAGGAATATTTCGTTTCCTATATTTGTAGTCTGTTTTCGTTGAAATTTTGATTGCACTACTTAATTATAATCATTTGCGCCTCCATTGCTCCTTGGGCAGGTGTTAGTTCGTCTCTATTAGCATTCTGAGTCTATTGGCTGGCTATCAGAAGCCGTTCACAGCAACTTTAAAGTATTTAAACTGCCTGGTTACTGGTTTAAGTTGGGAGAAGCCGATATCACCAGAAGAAACGGACGTCAGCTGTAGTCTTTTAATACTTGCATAGATTTTGTTGAAATTATTTACGTTTGTTTATATGAAGGAATTTTCGTTTCCTATTGCACTTACTGTAATTGCATATAATTTGCGCCTCCATTTTTGATTGCTCTTGGGCAAGGTGTTAGTTTCTTATTAGCTTCTGTTAGTATTGGCTGGGCTATCAGAAGCCGTTCACAGCAACTGTTAATATTTAAACTGCTGGTTATTTTAAGTTGGAGAAGCGATTAGTCCCAGAAGAAACGGACGTCCTTGTATTTTTAATACTTGCTAGATCTGTTGTTGAAATTATTTACTTTCTGCTAGGAAGGAATATTTCGTTTCCTACCTATTTTAGTCTGTGTTGGTTTAGTTTTGATTGCACTTACTGTAAATATAATCTTTGCGCCTATTGCTCCTTGGGCAGGTGTTAGTTTCGTCTCTATTCTGTTAGTCTATTGGCTGGGCTAATCAGAAGCCGTTCACAGCAACTGTTAAAGTTTAAACTGCCTGTTATGGTTTAAGTTGGGAGAAGCTGATTAGTCACCAGAAGAAAGGGACGTATTGTAAGTGCTTTTAATACTTGTTCAATTGTTGTTGAAATAATTTACTTGCTGCTAGAAGGAATATTTGTTTCTCCTACCTATTTGTGTCTGCATTTCGTTGGTTTATTTGATGCACTCTGGTAATTATAATCATTTGCGCTTCCAGCTCCTTGGGCAAGGTGTTAGTTTCTCTCTATTAGACGTTAGTCTATTGGCTGGGCTAATCAGAAGCGTCACAGCTGTTTCACTCTATTCTCTTAATAGACTGTGTATTTTTTGAGCGAGAAGACGCGGAAGCGTTCAGCGTTCAGCATCCTCGTGTGAAGACAGACGAGTGTAAAGACAATCGACTTTTTCCTGCGCGACTTCAACCGAGCAACGACACTTAAGTATAATTTCTATCTTCCCTCACACACTCTCCTTTGCTATCTTCTATCATGTGTTTCAAAACCATTCCGGTTGTCTCTCGACCACGCTCTAACATCACACGCAGCCGGCAAAGTAATCCTGCTAACCTGCACCCCATCTCTACATCTTCTACTACACCTCTTTCTTTCTCTATGGCTCTCTGGAATTGTCAGTCAGCTGTCAACAAAGCAGACTTCATTTCTGCTTTTTCTTTACAATCCACTCTCAGCATCTTGGGCTTGACTGAGACCTGGATTCGTCCAGAAGACTCAGCAACCCCAGCTGCCCTCTCTAACAATTTCTCTTTCTCTCACACCCCACGTCAGGTTGGCCGGGGTGGGGCACTGGTCTGCTCATTTCAAATAATTGGAAATACTCAACCCACTCGCCCCTATGCAATTACAACTCATTTGAATCTCATGCGATTACTGTCATGGCTCCTATAAAACTCCAGATTGTGGTAATCTACCGTCCCCCTGGCCAAATTCTAGCCCCCTTCCTAGAGGAGCTGGATGGGTTGCTGTCCTCTTTCATGGAGGATGGAACTCCACTCTTAGTTTTTGGCGATTTCAACATTCATCTAGAAAAGCCTTATGCTACAGACTTTCATTCACTCCTAGCTTCATTTGATCTCAAACGCCTTACCACTACTAGCACTCACAAATCAGGCAACCAACTTGATTTAATTTACACACGCGATTGTACTGCAGATAACATTCTGGTACAACCACTACATATCTCTGACCATTTCTTCATTAAATTCACATTACACTTTGCTACCCAGGTTGCCACCAACCCCCTAAATACCGGGGGAAATTACTTTTAGACGAAACCTACGCTCCCTTTCTCCCTCACATCTTAAGTCCTCTGTAGTATCCTCCTCTCTTCCCTCACCTACCCATTTCTCATTGTACTCTGAAAGATGTGAATGCTGCTACTGATACTTTGCTGTCTATGCTCTACTTTAACCACCTGTCTAGATGACATTTGTCCTCTCTCCTCCAGGCCAGCACGAACTGCCCCTTCTAACCCCTGGTTATCTGATGTTCTTCGTGAACATCGGACCAGACTCCGAGCGGCAGAGAGAAAATGGCGAAAATCCAACGAGCCGTCGGACCTGAGTATGTATCAATCGTTTCTTTCATCTTTCTCTTAATGCTGAAGTCCACACTGCCAAATCGTCACATTTCCATAACAATTTGATCAACAATGCTCCAGATATGCGTAATCTCTTTAGAACATTTAGTTGATTCTCTCCTCTGTCCCCCTCCACCACCTCCCACCACGTCTATAACAGCGAATGATGACTTTGCAACTTTTTTTACAAACAAAACTAAAACAATCAGTAGTCAGTTTTCACCTCCACTCATACAGGACCCCCAACCAACTAGATGCACTGCTCAAACTCCCATCTTCTCCTTATTCTCCTGTCCCCTCACTGAGGCGGAAGTATCCAAACTTCTCCTCTCCAGCCATCCTACAACATGTCCTGTATCTAGACCCTATCCCAAATCTCACACTCTCTCCCGCACTCTTACCAGCACTCACACACATTATAAGATATCAACACATCTCTCCTCACAGGCATCTTCCCCACTGCATTCAAGCAGGCTCGAGTAACCCCACTGCTCAAAAAACCTACATTAAACACTTCTCTTTTAGAAAACTACTTTTAGACCTGTCTCTCTCCTTCCATTCATTGCCAAAACACTCGAACGAGTTGTCTTTAACCAGGTCTCATTGTTTCTTTCACAGAACAACAAACTGGACGCTAAACAGTCAGGTTTCAGGAGTGGCCATTCAACTGAGACTGCGCTACTATCGGTCACTGAAACCCTGCAAATTGCAAAAGCCGATTCCAAATCATCAGTCCTCATTCTGCTGGATCTGTCTGCCGCTTTTGACACTGTCAATCATCAGATCCTCCTGTCCACCCTCTCATCACTGGATATCACTGGGATTCCACTTCGCTGGTTTGAATCCTATCTCACTGGTCGGTCTTTCAGGGTGGCCTGGGGCGGGGAGGTATCTAAAGCACATCAATTGGTCACTGGGGTTCCTCAGGGCTCGGTTCTTGGACCCCTCCTCTTCTCCACATACACTACATCACTGGCTCCCATCATACAGGCACATGGCTTCTCCTACCATTTCTATGCTGATGACACACAGCTCTATCTCTCATTTCGACCAGATGATCCAACGGTACTGCACGGATCTCAGGCTGCCTGGCGGACATCTCGGCATGGATGAAAGAACACCATCTACAGCTCAACCTGGCAAAGACCGAGCTTCTTGTCTTCCCTGCAACTCCAACTCTACAGCATGATTTCACGATTCAGTTAGGTTCATCAACAATTACCCCATCAGCTTCGGTCAGAAATCTTGGTGTAATCTTCGATGACCAGCTGACCTTCAAAGAGCACATTGCAAAGACTGCTCGATCTTGCAGGTTTGCACTACACAACATCAGAAAGATCAGGCCCTTTCTGACAGAGCATGCTGCACAACTTCTTGTCCAGGCCCTTGCCATTTCTAGACTGGACTACTGCAATGCTCTTCTAGCTGGACTTCCATCAAACACAATCAAACCTCTACAAATGATTCAGAATGCAGCGGCACGACTGGTCTTCAACGAGCCCAAAAGAGCCCATGTTACACCTCTCTTTGTCTCCTTGCACTGGCTACCAGTTGCAGCTCGCATCCAGTTCAAGACACTGATGCTTGCATATAGAACAACCACAGGCTCAGCACCCACCTACTTCCACTCACTATTACGAATTTACATCCCCTCCAGAAGTCTGAGATCTGCTAGTGAGCGACGCCTCGTGGTACCATCACAGAGAGGCTCAAAATCACTCTCCAGAACATTCTCTTTCACCGTTCCTGGCCGGTGGAATGATCTTCCCACCCCCATCCGGAATGCTGGATCCCTGTCAATTTTCAAGCAACAACTGAAAACTCATCTCTTTCAACTCTACTTGACTACATAAAAAAAATAAAAATTGAACTTTCACTTTTCAAAATCTTCATCTTTCTCTTTATCTTTCTCCTCCCTTGCTAGCTTGTACTTATTTGAACAATGCCTGAGACTTGGTGTTATTGGCACTTCCTCTGTATGTTTGCCTCTTCAAGATTAATCGCTTTATGTACTCCCAATTGTAAGTCGCTTTGGATAAAAGCGTCTGCTAAATGACTAAATGTAAATGTAAATTAACTAAAACTAATTTTCATGGTATTCTTCAGGCAAAAAAAGCAGCTAAAAATGAAGCATAACAATTCAATCAGGTAAAGCTTTAAACATAAAAGATCGGTGTAGACTACATGACTTTAAAACCATCTGACATATTAAATGAATACCATTCAGTGTCTATTGCATTGTGTAGCAGCTTTTCCACATAGTCTATTTTTCTTATGCTCTTTTCACATAATTAAATATTCTCTAATCCAAACTACTGCATTTCTGAATTAGAGTAATAAAATTAACATTTAACTTCTACTCCGCCAACAGCAAGAAGGCTCGCAAAATAATGAATAACAGATGAAGAGGATGACCACAATACCAAGTATTGGAAGAATATTAAAATCCAACAGAGAAAAGAATACCTGTCCCCATTCACGAATAGGAATCTCGCTAGAGAGGCCAATCTGCTTCATGTGTAACTAAAACGAGCCAATGCACATTGGCATGCAATCATAAGCAGCAGCTGCTCACATCGCAGCACGGGTATATATAATAAGCAGCAGGTGCGTTGCATCTTCAGCTTTTCGCAGAGGAGCCGAACAGTTCTACTGGAAGTGGTCTAAAAGATTCTGACCATGAAGTCAGCAGACTTAAAGATTCTGTCTATGAAGACTTTGCTGCTGGTTGCATTGGCCTCCATCAAGAGGGCAGGGGACCTCCAAGCTTTTTCGGTCAACAAATCGTTGTGACGACAACGTGGTACTGAGACCCCGGCCTGGCTATGTGCCCAAGGAGCCTACCACTCCCTTCAGGGACCAGGTAGTGAGTCTGCAAGTGCTGCCCCTGGAGGCGGCAGACCCAGCCCTGGCTTTGCTCTGTCCAGTTTGTGCCTTGCAACTGTACATAGACAGAACTCAAAGCCTCAGGACCTCAGACCAGCTCTTTGTCTGTTACGGAGGCCAGCAGAAGGGAAAGGCTGTCTCCAAGCAGAGGATAGCCCACTAGATAGTGGACGCCATCGCCTTGGCTTACCTTGTTTATTAACAAGGACACTCTTTTTAATTTTATGAGGTTTGTTTTTCCAGATTAAATTAAAGAGTATTTTATCCATTTGTGAGCATATATCCTTTTGGGCACTAAGTGAAGAAAAGAGGTATGCTGCTCTCGAAAGACCTTCTGCCTTACTTAATAAAATTCTTCCTTGAATAGAAAGATCTCTCACCAACCATGAAATATACCTAATTCGCATTTTTTCGATAACAGGTATAAAATTTCAGTTGACCATTGTATCAGTATTTTTAGAGATTTTGATTCCCAAATAGTTTACCATGTTTTTAACCGGAATATTACACACAGTGGACAGGTTGTTATTTTTAAGCTGCAGGATCTCACATTTAGACAAATTTAAATTTAATCCAGAGAATTTTGAAAAATCATTAATAATATTTAAAGCCAGAGGAACCTCAGAACTATCACCAAGAAAAAAGGTTGTGTCATCAGCAAGTTGCAATATTTTAATTTGTCTTTCATGAATTGCAATACCTTGATGGGATGTTGATTTATCATATTACTTAAAACTTGAGCTACGACCAAGAACAGGAATGAAGAAATTGGACAACCTTGTCGGATGCCTCGATTTATTTCAGATCTAGGAGATGTTCCATTAGCAAGTTTAATAGAGCTATTGCTACCACAGTACATAGTTTTTACACTTTTAATGAAATATTGTCCGAAACCAAAGCATTTTAATGAATCGAAAATAAAATTATGGCTTACTGTATCAAAAGCTTTTCTAAAATCCAGAAACAGTATTAAAGGGTCTCCATTTAATAAATTACTGTACTACACTAAATCAATAACTAAACGAATATTAGAGGAAATGTGATGACCTTTCATGAATCCACATTTGTCAGACTTTGTTTCCCTGTGTCTTGTATCTCCCTTCCTCTTGTGCCCAAATATGGTCCTTCCTGTTTCCTGTTCGTTATGAGTTCAGTTAGTCCCAGCCTTGTGTCCTGATTATGTTCCAGGTGTGTCAAGTTAGCTCTGTCTATTTATAGTCTGTTCTGCCCCATGTTTGCTGTCAGTTGGTAAATGTCATTTGTGTGCGTCAGATCTCCATGTCCGATCATTTTTATCCATGTTATTGTGCTCTTTGCTTTCTGTCATTAAAGACATTAATATTTAAAGTATATCCTCGTCTCCTTCGTTCCATATCCCTGACGGAACGTGACAACATCGAGTTTCATCAATTATCTAATTTAAAGCATTTTTCATACGTTTTGCAAATATTGATGCCATTATTTTATAATCATTATTCAGTAATGAGATAGGTCGCCAATTATCTAATAAAAGGATATCTTTTGGACGTTTAGGGATCAAGCTGATAACACCTTGTCTAAGTGATGCAGGCAAGGATCCTTTGTTGACAGCCTCTTCATATACCGCTAACTGGAATCTAGATACATCATTTATAAAAACTTTATAAAATTCTGATGTAAGCCCATCATTTCCCGGGGATTTGTTGTTTTTAAGAGCTTTTATACAGAATTCAATTTAATTTAGAGAAAGGTCTTGAGAACACTCTGTTTTACTTTCCAAAGACAATGTTTTTGGATTTTTTATTGTTTTAAAATAATTATATTGTCTTGATCCTCTCTTAAAGAATAAATATCTGCATAATATTTAGTAACAAATTCAGAAATCATGCCTAGGTCTTCAGTAACAATACTGTTTTTAAAAAACTAAAAGTTCAAAACTAAGTTTTTTTCTGCACTCCTTTTCTCAAGGTTAAAAAAGTATTTGCTGTTTCTTTCACCTTCTTCCATCCACTTCCTTCTAGATCTTACAAAGGCACCTCAGGCTTTTTCTTGATAAATACAGTCTAATTCTTTTTGTAAATTTTCTAAATCATCACTATTTGCTGGGTGTATGGATGATTGATTTAAATGTGAAATCTCTTTAATTATGTCTTGAATACGTGTTCTTTTTTTCATGGCCAATTTTTTTCCAAATTGAATGCTACATTTTGTTATTTCAATCTTTAGTAGCTCCCAAACTGGGCCATATTCCTTCCTAATATTTGCCTGTATCCAGTATTTATTTATTAATGCTTGAATATGCTCCACATAATCTTGATGGTGCAAAAAATAATTATTTAGTTTCCAATAGCCTGCATTTTTACAATTATAATGGACATCTTCAAATTTCAAATTTAAAGCTTTGTGATCAGTGAGAATAGCAGGTGAAATTTTAGTTTGCAAAACATTTTGATTTAATTCTGAGGAAATTAGCCAAAAGTAAATTTGCGATTGCTGAGTCATTTGCTTATTGCTCCATGAAATCTGTCTAACAGAGGGGTTTCTATATCTCCATATGTCTATGAGAGCTAAATTATGGCAAAAATTCTGGAGATTGTTCTTATTAGAGATTCTAGGGGGAAGTCTATCTAGAGCATTATCATGAACCATATTGAAATCTCCACCAATAATTACTTTTGCCATTAGAAATTTAGTTGAGAGAATATTTACATTTTCCTCTATAGTGTCCAACAAATTATGATTCAAAACACTAGAGTTATATCCATAAACATTACATAATATAAACACATTACTTCCAATTTCAATAACTAAAATTACCCAATGTCCTTTGACATCACATTGGTTCTAAATAATTTTTCAAAATGATCACACCAGCTGAATGATTAGTTCCATGTGCTAACCAAAGATCATCACCCCACTGGTTCTTCCAAAACGGAACGTCTTCTGAACTTGAGTGGGATTTTTGTAAAAAAATAAAATCTGCCTTCATTTCTTTGCAAAACAAAAATATTGCTTTTCTTTTTACAATATCTCGAATGCCCTTTACATTAAGAGAGATGGAGTAATAACTCCATTATGAAGTAACAACAGGAGATAAGAGACCATATGTATGTAGAGGGTTTAAACTATCCTCAGCTTAAAGTAGCAAATCAGACTTAACACTATAACTCTTGAAACGGATTCGATAAATTATAACTAGCCTACAATATGAGGTTAATATACATATTACGAACATAGGTTACGAACAATTGCAAAAACAGAAAAAATTAGTTTGACTGAAATTTAACCAAAATGAGAAAGTTATTTGTTTGTAGGCATGCCTCTAAAGGGTCTGCAGATCAGTTGAGCCGTAATTCAGTTTATCTTTTGACCTTTTGCATTAAGCTTGATATCTACACCTTCAATGAAAGCCTTGGATCCGATATAGTAGGCTTTCTTGTTGTCTTCACGCGCTTTTTTCACATGTGGCCACAGAAGTGATCGTTTGTCCTTTTCTTCTTTGGTCAGATCCTCCACGAAGCGAAGCTTGTGTTGTTTCAGGAACTCGCTGCTTTTGGCATTCCTCCACACGGCCTCTCGCACGGATCGCAACGTGAACAGAATAATGACGGCACAAATTCTGCCCGGCTGCGGCTTGCCGAGTCTGTGAGCAATATCAATGACATCAAATCCTTTCTGGCAAGACTCTGGAGCAACGGCGTTGCAAATTTCAAGAACTTTTGCCTTCACGTCTTCGTTTGGTTGTTCAGAAAGACCATAGAGGCGTAGGCACCAGCGTCTTTTATAACGTTCAGCATCAGCGATTCGTTCTTCCATATTGACAAGCGATTTTTGTTGCTGAGTAAACTTTTCAGCAAGCTTGGTTTTGTCATTCTTAAGATCTTGAATTTCAACGTATACGTGATTTAAGGACGTTTTGAGATCTTCAATTGTGTTGGAATTGGCAATTATCATTTGCTCGAGTGAGTCCGCCCTTTGATTAATTTTCAGGGTAAGGGCAGTGATGATATTTTCCTGTAACTCAGACAGGGAAGGCTCACCTTTGTTTCTCTTCGGCATGGGGCTGCTTAGTGGAGTGTCAGGAGCGGGAGGGAGAAGTATTGGTAGGTCTCCTGAAGATGAATCAGTTGGAGGTGAGTCTGTGGCAGCAGATGAGTAGATGTGATCAAACATCACTTTTTTTCGTTTGTCTTTGGCGCTCATTTTTAACTTGTCACGAGCAAGGCCGTCACGGCTGTCTAGAATCACAACTTATCTTTAACGCTTCTGACCGAATGAAACGAAAAGTTATTTGGCAATATTACGAAATTGTTTCAAGATTGATTTCTTAAATAAAATACATATGACGAGATGTTTTTCAAAGAGGATAGAAACAAAACTCTACAGAGCGTCTCAACATACGTCTGCTTCGGTCACCATCTTGTTTCCGACCTCCTCTGTTTTATTTGTCTTCTTCTTCTTCTTCTTCCGTTTTTTGGCGCATTGCATTCTTTGTGCATATCGCCACCTACCTTTGCTGTTATGCAGTCATGATTTCTTATGATCAGTGTTTCCTTTTTTTTGCCTCTTTCTCACATATCCATCCATATATAGAATTATTTGATGCTCCATCCCATTCCATCTCCCAAAGCCCCACCTGGCGCTGCGTGTTCAGCTCGTTTTATTTGTCATGTTCTGATTGTTCTCTTGTTCATTGTGTAATTTTTCCCATTGGTTTGTTCTTGTCATGTGACCCTCATTGATTGCTATAAGTAGCCATGTCCTTGCCTTTGTTTCTTGCCGTGTATTAATGTTGTTACCTGCTGTTGGTGAGTCTAGTTTGTGTCATGCCACGTCAAGTCTGTTTCATGTCATCTATTCAAGTCAAGTCTTGGATTATGTTTGGATTACACATTGTAAATAAACTGCACATAAACTGCACTTGGGTTCATAAATACGCTCGCCTTCAGTGGCCTCATTACAACATGTCACAAAAAAGACAAACAAAACATTGACAAACAGCCTTCCCTTTTTAAGATAACATTTTATTTAGAAGTAAATGGATTTTATCGAGTTTCCTCGAACTTGACACTTTACAATGAAACATGTATTTACATGTTTTTTTTCCACAACACATTTTTTTCATATATAGCAGGAAAAAAAACAACAACTTACATCTCTATGGAAATTTGTGTTTTGAAAGGGTCAATGTCAGTTAAACTAAACACTGCTGAAAGCAAAATAGAAATCAGTGATAAACTTAATTTTCAATTTCCACATAACATTTTAAATTGGTGTGAAGGGGTTTATCCATGCTGGTTTAGTTTATTAAAACATTTAATCCCAACAAATTACAAAAGTACATGTTATACACATGCAGTACTAATAACAAACGTTTCCCTTAATGTATAATGAATTGTAATGGAGGATAAAGAGGCAACAACGTGAAATGAAATTGAAAGTTAATATGAATCAACCTTATTAGAAGAAAAATATTTAATAATTTGAACTCTGATTTCCTTTGTTCGTATTCCATAGATGACAGGGTTAAAGCAGTTCGGAAGAAGAAGGTATGACAAGGTACCTAATACACAAAAATCTCTAGGTATAGTAGGAACCCTGTAGCCAACAAATACAACCACAACACTGAGAAATGCCAAAGCCATGACCATTAAATGTGTGCTACATGTATAGATGGCTTTTTGGCTTGACTCATTAGAAGGAGAGCGGAATATAATCACAAAAATGACAATGTAAGAGCAGATTATAAATACACAGTCACTTGTTATTAAGCTGAAAGCGATTGTTCCAGCCATGTAGTTCTTACTCACATCACCACAGGCTAAATTAACAACAGATGTATGCTCACAAACACAATGATAAATCATGTTTGATTTACAAAAATAGAGCGGCCAAATCAGGCCGACCATTGCAACAACACAAAGCAAGTTACGGAAAAAAAGGGACAAACAGAATATTAATGACGTTTTAAAGTTTACATAGTCATGGTACTGTAAGGGGAAAACAATGGCAAAAAATCTGTCAACTGCCATTCCAACCAAAATAGTCGACTGAAAACAACCTGCCATATGTAGACAAAACATTTGAACAAGACATTCATCTTTGTAAATCATATTTTTGCCAAACAGAAAACTTATTAACATTCTTGGAACAAGAAATATTGGCTGTATAAACCCAAGAGCTGCAATAAACCCAATTAGAATGTACATGGGAGCATGCAACTTGCTTTCTTTTACAATCACCAGTATTATAATTGAGTTTGCAAACAATGTGAAAGCAAAAATTACGAAAAAAGGAATAAAAAAGAAATCGTCGATAGTCTTTTAGATCTGTGAATCCAATCAAGTATAATTCCTGCTAAGATAAGTTGAATGTTCTGTCATCCATTCCTTTGATCAAAGTTCGCTATAAAGACATAAAGATTACAGTTAATGCAGAGAAAACATTTCCAGAAGCATAAAAATCATAAGCTAAAGATAAGGAAAAAAAAAGAAAGAAATATACTTACATTTAAGCATTAATAATGTCCTTTAATGTGACTTATATTTCATGCTCAGACCTGCATCAACTCTAACTAAAGCTAAAGCCTGAATTATATAACAGAATGTGAAATAGATATCCAAATCTTATGTTTATATCTGGCTCCGTTCTGACTGTTCTGATTTAGGACATGCAGGTAGCTCTTAAATATTCCTAACTCCCCTCCCCTGATACAGTGACTTGTTACCATTATTATTATGTTATGTTGTTGTTGTCTTTCTATTTGAGTATGGCTTGAGGTAGCATTCACTTTTGGAAGGATAAAATGCGTCTTGCGATCTTAACAGGCCTTATTATTTCAGTTAAGAGGGTGTTCATAAGTAAACATTTATTTATAAATTCATTTTGAGGCTATTTTCCATTCTTCTGAATGACACACACACACACACACACACACACACACGCACGCACGCACGCAAACATTTTAGGTTTCTGTGAATTTTGGGGACTTTTCATAGACTTCTATTGTTTTTAAACTGACTAAAAGCTGTTTTCTATCCCCTAACCCAACCCTACCCCTAAATTTCCCCATTACAGAAAACCTGTTTGCATTTTTACACTTTCAGATAAACTTTATTTAGAATTTGAAATATTGTTTCCCTCCTAGGGACTGTAGGCTGGTCCCTAAAATGTACCAAGGACAAAAAAACACACACACACACACACACACACACACACACACACACACACACACACACACACAAGAAAAAAAATGTAGTTGCAGTTGTTTATCATTATAAATTTAAATATTTATTTAGTTATGCTTTATTTTGATAGTCCACTTTTGACATTCTAATAAATAAGTAACTTTGCAACTATATATAAACTAACTATCATTAGAGTAATTGTAGACTTATGTTAGGGTTAGTAGAAAAAGTTGACATGTACTTGCAAAGTTACTTAAACTCAGTAAAATATTTGTTAGGGGACCATCAAAATAAAGTGTTTGCAGACATTCTACTTATAATCTAATGACTGCTAGTTTACATGTAGTTGCAAATTTACTTAAAAGTCTAAAGCGGACTATCTAAATAAAGTTTTAATTAATACTATATTTGATTATTATATTATACATTAATTACATGTGTAATAGCCTATATTTACCTATTTATATATTATATTCAATACACTTATGTATTAGTCAATGCTTTATATATAGTTTAAATTGCCTATTATTTATATAAAATATTTAAAAATTTAAACAATAATTGGTGTATGCAAAATAATGTTATTCATGTTTTTTTATTTATGAAATTCATTTGATTATTACTTCACATTGCCAAATGGAGGCCTGCAGAAATAAATTTTTTTCGTCATTGAAAACAATGTGAGTACTTACTGTACTGTGTAGCATGTGCTGTTTTGATCATTCCCGTTAATTATTAAACACAAACTTCTCATTAAGCAGGAAAACATGAACACACATGGGACCATCTGCTATGTAATGGTTCCATGCCTCTCATGTTATATATATTTATGGTATTTAATGGAATCAGTCAGACCAATTAATTTATTTTCATTATCACGTGTATCAGCAACTCTTGTCATAAGTGCCTAATTATGACCAGATGTATCCAGTATCTGGTGATTTAATTAGCATCGGGCTGATTAAAAGTGGCCTTCTCTTTGGATACTTTCTTAACTTCAGGGATCCCAGATGCTCCCAGGGCTTTACTGTTTTCACTGCTTGAACAATCCCCAGGGAAACTTTGATCAAGTACCTTGAGAACACAACTGTGATGACACAGAATTATGATTTTTGACTCTGGTTCCTGGTTCAACCAAATTTAGGACTGAATCAGCTATTTTTTTCCTCACAATGGCATACTGTAAAAATCACAAATATATAAAAATGTTGTGGATGTAGGTGTTTATCATCTCTCTAAATCAAACCCAAATCTAGAGATCTATAACCATGCTCCTGAGGGCTAGCATTCTGCAGATTTCAGTTTCAACCCCAATCAAGCATAACTGAACCAGCTATTCAAGGTTTTCAGGGTTACTTGACAATTACAGGCAGCCAGGTTTGTTGGAGCAAGTTTGGAACTGAAGACTGCAGGTAGCTCTCCAGGAGCAGGTTCGGAGATCCCTACCCTGATCATTTCAGTCAATTAATACTTACTATTTTGTCATAATATTAGTGTGATCACAATCACAACTTATTGTTATCATTATTATTATTACAAAAATTGCCAAAAGCAGTATCGAAGAAGTCCAAACAACATAATGCATTTGAGGTGCGATCTGCCAGTAGTCAAGTCACTATTATTTGTATAGCGCTTTTAACAATGCAATTTGTGTCAAAGCAGCTTTACATCAGCTTGATATAAAGCAGGGTGGATTTATATCAGCTTTTTTTTTTTTACAGTATTTAGATGGGGAAATAGTGTGTCGAAATAGTGTCATTCTCCTCCAGCCAAACAAAATCAACAGTTTAAATGTAGGCTTAAGGCCAAAGCGGAGTCAGATTGTGCAAAGGACTCATCTGGTTCCTGTGGTCTTGTCTCGATGGTCATCTATGAGACAGGGTCTTCACTGGGGATCTGTCTCTGGGGCTCATATAGTTGTTCTGGTCTCCGCTGACGTTCAGGGCTGTAGAGGTCATCTCTAGGATACAGTCTGGATCTGGGTGGCTTCGGTTACCTCGGAATAAGAAAGAAACAGACTAATATTAGAGCAGTGCCATTCTTCTAACGATGTAACAAGCACATCGGGTGTTTTGGGAAGTGTTCCCGGTTCCGGTTTACCTAATTAATGCAGCCTAACAACCCTTTAACAGATTTGAATTATAGAAATGCGATAGTGTATTATGTGTAAGCCAGGTTAAAGAGATGGATCTTTAATCTAGATTTAAAATGGCAGAGTGTGTCTGCTTCCTGAACAGCGTTAGGTAGATTGCTCCAAAGTTTGGGAGCTAAATAGGAAACGGATCTCCTGCCCACAGATGATTTTGATATTCTAGGTATTATCAAATGGCCAGAGTTTTGAGATAAAAATAGCAGATGTGAATGACTATAGTGTGATAAGAGTTCACACAAATACTGAGGTGCCAAACCATTCAGGCCTTATAGGTAATTAGCAAGATCTTAAAATGTATACGATCTTTAATAGGGAGCCAGTGTAGTGTTGACAGAACCGGGCTAATATGGTTAAACTTCCTGGTTCTAGTAAGAACTCTAGCTGCTGCATTTTGAACCAGCTGGAGTTTGTTTATTAAACGCCCAGAGCAACAACCCAGGAAAGCATTACAATAATCTAGTAATCTAGCCTCGAGGTCATGAACGCATGTATTAATAAATCTGCATTTGAAATTTGATAGGTCGTAATTTAGATATAGTTATTAGATCAAGATGGAAAATGCAGTTTTACAAATGCTAGAAATATGTTTTTCGAAGGAAAGATTGCTGTCAAAAAGTACACCTAGGTTCCTAGCAGATGATGAAGAATTTACAGAGAAGCCATCAAGTATTAGACAGTGATCTAGGTTATTGCATGCAAAAGTTTTTGCTCCAATAATTAACAAATAATTAAATTTCTAGTCATTCAGTTTTTGATATCAACTATACATTCTGTTAGTTTTGCAAATTGGTAAGTTTCATCGGGTCGCGAATAAATATAGAGCTGAGTATCATCCTCATAACAGTGAAAGCTAACACCGTGTTTCATATTGATACCTCCCAAGGGTAACATGTAAAGTGTGAAAAGTAAGGGGCCTAGTACTGAGCCTTGAGGTACTCCATACTGCACTTGTGTCATATAAGTACGATTTGAACCATGCCAGTGCACTTTCTCTAATACCAACATAACCTTCTAATCTATTTAAAAGAATATTGTGGTCGATAGTATCAAACGCGGCACTAAGATCTAGTAGCACTAATAGAGAGATACAACCACGATAAGATGATAAAAGCAGGTAATTTGTTACTGTAATGAGAGCACTCACAGTACTATGACATGGTCTAAAATCTGACGGGAAATCCTCACATATATCATAGTTTTGATGATACTACCTTTTCTAATATCTTTGACAGAAAAGGGAGATTCGAGATCAGTCTGTAATTAATTAATTATTTGGGGTAAAGTTGTGTTTTTTTAATGAGAGGCTTAATAACAGCCAGTTTGAAGGATTTTGATCATAGATGTCCCAATGACAACTATGAGTTAATAATATTCAGAAGAGGATCTATTACTTCTAGAGGCACCTCTTTTAGGATCTTAGATGGAGCAGGGTCTAACCTACAGGTTGTTGGTTTAGATGATTTAACAAGTTTATACAATTCTTCATTTCCAATGGAAGAGAATGAGTGGAATTGTTCCTCAGGGGATCTATAGCATACTATCTGATGCGATACTGTGGCTGACAGCTGCATTGTTACAATTTTATCTCTAATAGTTTCGATCTTGGAAGTAAAGTAGTTCACAAAAATCATTACTACTGTGCTGCTGGGTAATGTCTGCACCTGCTGATTTTTTTTTAATTTAGCCACCATATTGAATAAATTCTTGGGGTTGTGTTTGTTTGCTTCTAAAAAAGATGTAAAGTATTTAGCTTTCCCGTAGGAGATAGTATTTTCCCGCCAAGCAATACGAAATACCTCTAATTTAGTTTTATCCAGCTGCGCTTCAGTTTACGGGCTGCTCTCTTTAGGGCGCGAGTGTGCTCATTATACCATGGTGTTGGACTCTTATCCTTAATCTTCCTTAACCCTCTAAGCGCCAAAGTCGCACAATTGCGACAAGGCGTCATGCTTCATTAAGTAGGCTGTAGTTTCTAATATGGTGTAATATCGCATTTTTATTCCCTGCCACTAGATGGCAGACATGTGGTACTTCGATTCTAGACCAACAGTGTTCATAGAAAATAGTAGAGCAAGTGAGCTATCATGTCATTGATGCGGAAGCAGTTCTGTTCATAGCTTGTGAGTAAATTGTGAGATTTGTGAGAGAAAATCGCCAAATGATTAATACAAAGTTGTACTGTGATGATGTGTTGCAAATGTTATTAGCCGATTCTGACTCTGAAGGGGAATATTTGCGATTTGGAAATGGTGTCCATAGGAGAGGCTCTGCGTTGCTGATGATCGTCCCAGATTGCGTCTTTTTTTCTGATCGTGCGCGCTCAAAGGGTCACCGGCAGACCGTACAGGTGCAGTCAGTGTGGGCAGGTCTGTGCGCTGTGCCATGCAATAAGAGATACCATACTCTCAATAACTATAAACGGTCATCTAGATACCTTATTGGGCAGATAGCTGTCAACTGATCAAAAAATAGGCACATGTATTTTACTATGGCACAGTAATATAGTAATAATTTACTACTTTCTCCTGTTTTACTGTTATTTCCTCTTTTCCTGATCATTTGTAATGAGGATAAAAAGACTAATAAGATAAAGAGATAGATAAATAAAGATAGATAAAAACATGCTAATAAGTTCAAACAACCATTAAATATCTATTATTTCCTGAATATTACTGATGAACTGATCAAAAAGTAGGCTACTGTTCACATGCGTTTTACTACTATATACAGTGTTGGGAAGGTTACTTTGGAAATGTAATAGGTTACAGATTACAAGTTACCCTACTTAAAATGTAATAAGTAGTGTAACTTTTCAATTACTTTATAAAAGTAAAGTAACTGATTACATTTGATTACTTTTTGATTACTTTTCTAAATTTCTAAGGTTTTCCACTGTTAATCATTTTCAAACTTGCAAAGCAGGCAGGGTTAAACTTACAGTAGTGTTTAACACTAATTACAGTCAGACTTTTGAAAGCCTTCATCACTTGAATTAAGATGATAATATTTAAATTTTAAAGGAGACATTGGATGCAAAATATCTTAATTTGCATATAAATGTGTCTTTGCAGTGTGTGGACACAACAACCCTACAATGGTAAAAATGCACTCCTTTTTTAATCCCCCAAAAGCCTAAACAGTCTCAATTATCAAGCCATTTTGATTTTGGAGTGAATAACCAGCGCTCTCTCCACCCTCAATACCACGACTGAGGTGAGACCCTTGAGCAAGGCACCGAACCCCCAACTGCTCCCCGGGGGCCTCAGCATAAAAGGCTGCTCACTGCTCCGGGTGTGTGTTCACGGTGTGTGTTTGTGTGTGTGTGTTCACTGCTGTGTGTGTGCACTTGGATGGGTTAAATGCAGAGAACAAATTCTGAGTATGGGTCACCATACTTGGCCACACGTCACTTCACTTTCACTAAATTAGTTTGTCTTGCTGCGCAAATCATTTTACTCTTTCTGCTTTCTGAATGAGGGAAAATTCAAGGCAAGTTTTGTTAAAAAGTTCAAACTAAAGGATGGATCAGCAACCATTGTTCATGATCCAGCTGCACCTCCAGAAGAAGTAAGTCTCCCACTTTATATGTTTTTATGATTATATGCAAATCGTCTTTGCTCTTCCACAGAAGAGAGTGGCGGGGTGAGCAGAGCTCATTAGCATGTAAAGAGATATACACCGAAATGAGTCGCTGTGTTTCTTTACACACCCACCGAGACCATTTCAAGATTACCCTAAAGAATCATACCAACTTGTGGAAAATGGGCATCTGATGTCCCCTTTGAAGCACAGCCACCTCAAAATCAGACTTACTTTAAAACCATTATGAGGTTAAATACAGATTTAAAATCATAACAAGAAATAGTTTAATAGCTATGATACTGATTTTGAAATCAAATCGTTGCATAGCTTATGACATGAAACACTGGAATCTAATGATGCCTTAGAAAAAACAGTTAATCTTAAAAAAAGCATATACATAAACCCATATAGGAAATATAAGACTTATCGGAAAATGTTATAAACTTCTGAAACATTGGTGTTTCATATTTTAGAGCAGTCACTGCAATTTATGAAATAAATCAATTAAATCTGTATGTAGGAGTGTGTGTGAAAAAAATCAGATGTAACTCTCTGTGTAATCCTTAACATTTTCATAAGTAACTGTAATTTAATTACACATCTTTTCTTAGTAACTGTAACTAATTACAATTACTTTTATTTTGTAATTAAATTAAGTAATTCCGTTACATGTAACTAGTTACTCCCCAACACTGACTATATAGTATAGTAATGTAGTAATAATTTTGTACTTTCTCCTGTTTTATTGCTGGTTTCCTCTTTTCTGATCATTTGTAATGAGATTCAAAAAATAATAAATAAAAAAAAACATGCTAATAAGTTCAAACATCAATTCAGTATCTACTATTTCCTGAATATTATGAAATTTGAGAGGGCCGCCCCATGATGACATCAGAATATGCAAATTAGATGAGTATATTTACACCCCACATAAACTTTTGGTCATGCCCAACATTTTTCTAATTTACAGTAGATCTCTATCTTTAACCCCTTTCAAGCCACAAGCTTTTGAAATCTTGAGGTTCCTCAGGGGATCTATAGCATACTATCTGATGCGATACTGTGGCTGACAGCTGCATTGTTACAATTTTATCTCTAATAGTTTTGATCTTGGAAGTAAAGTAGTTCACAAAGTCATTACTACTGTGCTGCTGGGTAATGTCTGCACTTGCTGATTTTTTTGTTAATTTAGCCACCATATTGAATAAATACTTGGGGTTGTGTTTGTTTGCTTCTAAAAGAGATGTAAAGTATTTAGCTTTCCCGTAGGAGATAGTATTTTCCCGCCAAGCAATACGAAATACCTCTAATTTTGTTTTTCTCCAGCTGCGCTTCAGTTTGCGGGCTGCTCTCTTTAGGGCGCGAGTGTGCTAATTATACCACGGTGTTGGACTCTTATCCTTAATCTTCCTTAAGCGTAAAGGAGCAACCGTATCTAAAGTTCTAGAGAAGAGAGAGTCCATAGTTTCAGTTACGTCATCAAGTTTATATTGGATATGCTGAGGAACTGAGATAAGTCAGCAATATTATTTATAAAGGAGTCTTTTGTGGTAGAAGTGATGGTTCTACCATATTTGTAACAAGGAATTGGCTTTACAGCTTTAGCTATATGGAATATACAGGAGACTATACTCTGAGATATCATCGCTCTGCTGCAAAATTTAAATGCCACTGACATCATTTCCATGTGACAGTATTGAATCTAGAGTATGATTTCGACAATAAGTAGGTCCTGACACATGTTGTTTAACACCAATAGAGTTTATAATGTCTATAAATGCTGATCCCAACAAATCTTTTTCATTATCAACATGGATATTAAAATCACCAACAATTAGACTTTCTCTGCAGCCAGCACTCTGATAGAAAATCAGAAAATGATTTAATAAAGTCTGTATGGGGCTCTGGGGGCCTGTATAGTGTAGCCAGTACAAACATCACAGGGGATTTATAATTAACACTTGTTTCTTTGGATAACGTTATATGAAGCAACATTACTTCGAACAAATTATACTTGAAACCCGATCCCTGTGAAATACAGATAATATTGCTATAAATTGTAGCAACACCTCCCCCTTTACCTGTTGGATGCGGTTCATGTTTGTAACAGTAATCTTGGGGTGTAGACTCGTTTAAAGTAATGTAATCATCTGGTTTTAGACAGGTTTCTGTCAAACAAAGCACATCTAGTTTATGGTCAGTGATCATATCATTTACAAAAAGTGCTTTTATAGAAAGGGATCTAATATTCAATAAGAGATGGATGAAGACCATCTCTTTTCAACAGGTCAGGTCTGTCCCAAAAACTCGGCCAATTGTCTATAAAGCCTATTTTATTCTGCGGCACCACTTAGACATCCAGCCATTGAGTGACGACAGTCTGCTATGAATCTCATCGCCACGTTAAGCAGGGAGCGGGCCAGAACATATTACAGTGTCTGACATTGTACTTGCAAGTTCACACACCTCTTTAACATTATTTTTAGTGCTCTCCGACTGGCTAAGTTGAACATCATTTGCGCCAACGTGGCTAACAATCTTACTGAATTTACGTTTAGCATTAGCCAGCACTTTTAAATTTGCCAATATGTCAGGCGCTCTGGCTCCCGGTAAACAATTGACTATGGTGGCTGGTGTCTCTATTTTCACGTTCCGTACAATAGAATCGCCAATAACTAGAGCACTTTCATCAGGTTTCTCAGTGGGTGCATCACTGAGTGGGGAGAACCTGTTTGATGTTTTGATCGGAACGGAAGATCTGTGTTTTGACCCATGACTAGTCCGCCTCACAGTCACCCAGTTGCCCTGCTGCACGGGCTCTACCGGAACCGAACAATATACAGGAGTCCCTGAGCTAGTCGATTCCAATGCGGTATCTACAGCCCTCACATTCTTACTATCCTCAACTAAAGTTTGGATGCGTGCCTCTAGTTCTAAAATCTTCTCTGTCAGCCTAACTATTTCCCTGCATTTATCACATGTGAATCACTCGCCGCCGACAGAGACAGATAAACTGTACTTGTGGCAAGCAGTGCAAACAACAATAGCAGGAGAAGAAGCCATTACTCACCGTGATGGATGAATGATACCAACTTAATTTGCCACTACCACTGTTGTTTGATGAACTCGTGAAAAATGGAGCGAGAGAGAAATAAAAATGGAGCTAGAACTAAGAAAACAATAATAGGCGCGAATGGAATCGCGAGTGATAAGCTAACCGGCTAACAAATATTAACATGCTGCACAAGTGAGTTTTCGTGGTTTTAAAAGCAAACGATCAAATTAATTAGATTAGTTTGAAAGATACCACCAGAAATATTGTGGGAATTAAGTTATATATTATCGCTTTAAACAACAGAGAGTGAAAGTAAGACAGAGATTCAATAAAAAAGTGACACTACAGGGAGCTGCAATCGCAAACCTCTCAGCAGCACAACAGACTGAAGAAATCGAATCACAGCCATTAATCAGACATTAATATGATAGAATCAACTGATTAGTTCCATTCAATCAAAGAGGACAATAGTGAACACACATTTTTTCAGTTAAAGTCAGTTCATAGTTATTTCTGTGATTTCATCATACAGCTCACTTCAGTTATCTACCAATGATGTTTGTGCAATCAAGTTTTAGATTGCAAGGTTATGGTCAAACCCCAGATAGCAAGTGAGCAGGTTAAAACCACTGTAATGAAACTATGAAGCTATTATTTCAGCTCCGGGGAATAATTTATTAAAGATTCAATATTGCTTTGATTAAAGTGATATTAATCTTTAACTTATGATTTATACTGTATTAACGATTCGTCCAGCGATCATTAACATCAGTATATCTTTAACAATTTCGTTTCTCTTGCCTCGTGGCCAATGAGGACAATAAAACGACATTAGCAATCTTCTTTCCCAGATTTGAGCTAGGTAACGTAACCTGGACAAATAGTTTGAACTTGAAAATCATCCACGAGACATCATTCTTTATCAATGAAACAAGGTTTATTTGCTAACTGCTATTCTACGATACATGGACTAACTTAATAAAAAACAAAGACAAACACATAACATACACACACATTCATAGCACTACGGTTAACGTCAGGAGAAAGTATTTTCTAGCACTATTTTCTTTCTCATAACTTTGACCAAAAGAAGATCACGACAGAGACTTTGCTGTCCTTCTGCACACGGATCAATTGATCAGTTTCAGTAAGAATAGAGACTTTGTTTGGTTACTTGCTTTCAGGTTAAGTTTCGGATGCTACGTGTTGCTGAGGGAATCTCCGGCTTTGTCGTTGCTGCGTGACGTCACCGGTGAAGCCTGCGATTGGCGGCTTTTGGTTTCTTTGTTGAGATGGAAGGCGCTGTTGGTCTGCTGGCTTTGAGGTGTTACAGCTTTTACGAAGTCTTGAATTCGCTTAGCTAGTTTCCTCAGCCCGATGTTAAGGCGAGGGTCCAGCACAACCGAAGCTTCCTGTTCGTCAGCAAGTGAGCAAGTTGTAGAGCGAAGAGCGAGAAGAGAGAGCGTTTCCAGCTGCGGTGGAACTTCAGTACGCCCACTGGGGCTTCTTCCAATCAGATTGTTCTTGTGGGGCGGAGCCCCGCCCCGCACGGCTTCCTTTTGCCGCGCCTACATCATCTGATATTTAATTCATCACATGACGGAAGATATACTTACAGACCTCTATACGTGCTTTAATCATTCATTATGATGCTGAAGGTTAACTCATCCACACCAACTTATTTCTGATGACAACAGCTTTCGATCGAGACCAAACATTCCGCATTGGACACACAAAGTGCATCTACTAATTGTATCTACTACACAGGTTAAGGCACAGATTATAACATCCTATATTCTAAATAAACCACACAAAGCATATGGAAGACAGAGTACAACATTAATATATATATATATATATATATATATATATATATATATATTGTTTCTTGAGTAAACTATTTTAATAGCCATGGAATAAATGAATGTCTTTGTGCATAAAGTCCATCCCTCTTTGCACGGGGCAGACACAAAGAAAAGTTATTTTTGTTCCTGTTTTGGGGCACATCCAGATGTTTCCATTAAATCTCTCCTAGTTTTAAAGGGGGGTCTCCTGAGATAGGGTGACTTGGAGCAGGAACTCGGCCAGCCAGTTAGATGTGGATGGCTCATGTATTACCCTTTTACGACCCCTTAGGAATGTGCTGGTTATCAATCCTCCTGTGTGTTTTTCAGGCCTACGTGGCATTACACATCCCCCTTTGGCTCGGTGATGTTCCCGATGGAACATCGGCGGGCACTGGAACAAGAGGCAGAGAGAACAGGCACACACAAGACACAAACATCATCTCTATCGCTGACTGAATCCTGGTGCAGGGTAATTTGGGAAGGAACAGGTTAGAAACTTGAGAAGACGTAGGGATGCATTGTTTGGGATTATTGACAATTGGGTCATTTTGATTGGTTTAATTGTCAGGGTTTCGACGAGGCGGTATAGGCATGATCTCACTCAGGTTGCTCGAGTTCTCGGGTTCGGGTTCTTGGTCGGGTTTATCGCGTCGGAAAAGGCGAGGGACGCCTGACGTGCATCTGTTGAAAGAATCTTGAACGGCGTTCACTCGCTTGTGTAGGAGGAAGGCCAGTGTCAAAGTCACAACATATCCTACGATAGTAGAGATGCAAAGCGCTGTGTCAGCAGCAGACCTAGACCGAATAATTGTCGCGCCAGTGGGCAGAAGGCGAGCAATAGCTTCTAAAGCTGTATTTACAGGAGTCAAATCAATGAGTTGCGTTTCTTCCTCCTTGATCCTTTCTTCAAATTCTGGATCGAGGACGAAGGAGTGCTGTTTGATGAAGGGTGAGATTTCGATTTCAGCCTGATACTCATCGTTGGTAAGGTGAGCGTACATATCTTTAGGTTTGGGGCCAGATACAACTGCTCGTTGTTTTCATGATACGTAATGACTTCAGGAGTGTGGCTTTTGACATAGGTGTTCCCTTGCCAAAATTCCACATTCACAGCATCTCTGAGCCGGTACAAGTTATCGGCTTCGATAATGGGCAAACTGAGGAGAAAACGAGTGTCACATGTGTGGAGTAACTCCTCTCTACTAGAGGTTGGTCCTAGCAGTGTAGTGGAGGAGAGAGTAAGTGTTGTGTCTAAACAAGGTCGCTGTATGTTCCTAGAACGACATCAATTATGTAAGTGTGGTATAGAGCATATGATTATTGGTCTGTGTCAGTGGGTTTGATCTTCCCCCCTTTTCTGTCGGCTGGAGCCCTGGTGCCTCTTTATCTGGTTTCAATGGACCCATCAAAGGACTGGCTCGCTGCGCCCTTGTCTGATATTGATTCGGTAGGCGACAGGTGAGAGCTTGTCTACGATCCCGTGGGGTCCTGTCCAGTAAGGTAGGAACTTCTTTGACAGGCGATGGGGAGCGTTCTGCCTTGGTCGGGTGATCCTGTAGTACCACACTTTGTCTCCGACATTGAGCTCATGGTGAGAGGCCTTTTTGTAGGCATTACGACCTTCCGTGCTTCTTTGGAGTTGCTGTTGCGCGAAGGTAAAAGTCGTTCTCAGGTGCTAATGCAGCTCACACGGGTACTGGTGAGTGGTATAGGCGGTGACAAGGTTCAGGTCACCAAGTTGGTACAGCAGGTGTAGCGTTAGCGTCGTAGACTGGTGAGGGGTGAGTGGCCATCAGTACCAGAGGAAGTTTAATATCCCAATACTTCTGATTGGTGGCTACATATTCTTCAACATACTGACCACTTGGCCCGTTCAACTTGACCTGAGGAAATTGGGTGATGGCTTATATGGAGCTTGGCTTGTATACCCAGGATTTTCCACACTTCCTGCATGATTTCGGCAGAGAAGTGTGTTCCTTCGGTCAGAGTTGACCCTTAAAGGCAGTCCAAATCTTGAGAAGATGTGGTTCATTAACAGGCAGGCTGTTGTTTCTGCTGTATCATTGGGAGCTGTGAGGCACTCTATCCACTTTGTGAATTAATGGGTTAGAAATGTGAGCTGCCATAGTTTGTAGTGACGGATCCGCAGTTTGGAGGGTGAGGAGATCGTCAGCAGTGAACTGAGGTGATAGGGCAAGATGGGAGGAGGCAGGGGTGTGCGCGCCAGTGGCGTGCTTGCGGTGGGTTACTACTGCCACTGAAGGGTTGGGTCGGAGGGCATGAAATGTCCAGGACTCTCTGTGTAATGTTCCTGCTTTGGCGAGGGCATCGGTTTGGTCATTGAAGTCTTTGTCTTGTCCTGGTTGACGTGAATGACCTCAAACTTTTTTCCAATAAACGATCATGTCATGTTCAGTGGCGATGGCATCGCTTGCTTGGAAGAGTTCCTGGTGCTTGACAGGATTATTGTTAGCTGTCTTGAATCCATTCCATTTCCATCCAGCTAAATGGCAGGTGAAGCTTAGATGGGCATAATTCGAGTCTGAACAGATTATGAGTTCTTTGATGTTGCGGAATGCAGCCAGTTGTAGGGTGATGAGGATGGCTGCTATTTCTGCATATTACGATGATTGAGGGCCTAATTTGAGTTGTTGCGGTGGGCAAGGGTCATTGTTGAGCCAGACCACACCCGCTCCAGCTTTTAAATTACCCTTGTGATTGTAGGAGCAGCCATCGACATATGCTATGGGCATCCCTTCACACACATTCTCCTCGAAGTACCTGTGATTTGTCAGTTGAGGTTGTGGCGTTTCTTTCTGTTCTGCTGAGGTGTACAGCGTGTCCGTTGAACAGTTTTGGCAGGCCGCTAGCCCGTTTCTAAGTGAGGATTTGTAGTGTTGGGAATATCTTGCCTCAACAATCCGTCTTTGGAGTGTCATTAGCCAGGTAGCTATGCGTGAGTTGGTCACCAGCCATCCCTGATGCATAAGGTGACTGGCTGGTGACAAGTTAAATTAAATTAAATTAAATTCAAGATGATTTGTATAGCGCTTTTTACGATACAATCGTTGCAAAGCAACTTCACAGGAAATTAAGTTTCTAAAATAGATTTATATTGTAGAAACTCAATATAATTAACTTATGGCAACATTTGGTTAATTCAGTATAATCGCTGACAGTTGGCTTCCTCTGAGGTTCTCCGAGGGGTTGGCATGATCTCTTCTCAGGTGTTCGGTCATCTCAGATCATTTAAGGGTTGGATCCAGACTGAAGCTTGTGTAATTCCTAGTTACCACGGGATGTTAATCCTGTGGCAGAAATAGAGAAACAAATAAAGACAATTAGCATAGCTGTTGTTCCATCCAGGAACAACCCTGAATTAAATTATCTGTTCAACCCAAGATAAAGCATAATAATGTACGTTTGATCGTATATACCTGCAGTACAAGATTGTGAGATGCATTATATGAACGCTTCACTAAAGAGACGTGTCTTTAATCTAGATTTAAATAAAAGAGATGTGTCTGAACCCCGAACGTTATCAGGAAGGCTATTCCAGAGTTTGGGAGCCAAATATGAAAAAAGTTCTACCTCCTTTAGTGGACTTTGCTATCCTAGGTACTACCAAGGGTCCAGAGTTTTGCGACCTTGTTGGATTGTAGCGTGATAGAAGATTAGTTAGGTACGCAGGAGCTAAATCATTTAGGGTCTTATAGGCAAGTAATAATATTTTGTGACTGATACGGAACTTAACAGGTAGCCAGTGCAGAAACTGATAATATTTTCATGACCTGGTAAGGACTCTTGCCGCAGCATTTTGTACTATCTGTAGCTTGTTTATTGAAGATGCAAGATAACCACATAGCAGTGCATTACAGTAGTCCAGTCTAGAGGTCATGAATACTTGAACTAGCATCAGAAACAGTTAACATGTTCCGTAGTTTGGCAATGTTTCTAAGATGGAAGAATGCTGTTTTTGTAACATGGGAAATATGATTTTCAAAAGACAGGTTGCTGTCTAATATAACACCCAGATTTTTGACTGTAGAGGAAGTAACAGTACATCCGTCTAGTTGCAAATTGTGATCCAAGAGATTCTGTGAACTGTTTTTAGGTCCAATAAGTAACATCTTTGTCTTATCTGAATTTAATAGGAGAAAGTTATTGGCCATACAATCTTTTACATTTTTAACACACTCCATTAGCTTATGAATGAATGAATGAATGATTCATTTATACAGCGCTTTATTGTGTATTGTTGTACACCCAAAGCGCTTTACAAGCATGTGGGGGGGGGGGGGGCTTGGATGATGCGACGGCTGCCACAGGACAACGGCGCCAGTGTGCTCACCACACACCAGCTACAGGTGGAGAGGAGAGAGAGTCATAGAGCCAATCAAGTGGATGGGAGGCCATGATTGACAAGGGAATTTGGCCAGGACACCAGGGTTACACCCCTACTCTTTACGAGAAGTGCCATGGGATTTTTAATGACCACAGAGAGTCAGGACCTAATTTTAACATCTCATCCGAAAGACGGTGCTTGTCCCTGTCACTACACTGGGGCGTTAGAACCCACACAGACCACAGGGTGAGCACCCCCTGCTGGCCTCACTAACACCTCTTCCAACAGCAACCTAGTTTTCACCGGAGGTCTCCCATCCAGGTACTGACAAGGCTCAGCCTTGCTTAGCTTCAGTGGGCAACCGGTCTTGGGCTGCATGTTGATATGGCTGTGGAGAGCATAGATAGTTTAGAAGTTTCATCTGGTCTTGTTGAGATATATAGTTGAGTGTCATCAGCATAATAATGGAAACTAATCCCGTATTTTCTAATAATATTACCAAGGGGCAACATGTATAATGAAAATAGCAGAGGACCTAGGACAGATCCTTGTGGTACTCCATACTTTACTGTTGATAATTGAGATGCCTCCACGTTTAAATAAACAAAGTGGTAGCGATCAGACAGGTAGGATCTAAACCATCTTGGATCTAAACCATCATGCTCCACCAAGCCTGCCCTTGAATACCTGTATAGTTTTGTAATCGATCTATGAGTATGTAATGATCTATAGTGTCGAACGCAGCACTAAGATCAAGTAAATCTAGCAATGAGATGCAGCCTTGGTCTGACGCAAGAAGCAAGTCATTTGTAATTTTAACAAGTGCAGTTTCTGTGCTATGGCGGGGCCTAAAACTTGACTGAAATTCTTCTTAGATATCTTTTTTTTGTTGCAAAAAGGAGCACAATTAAGCAGACACAACTTTTTCTAAATTTTATGACATAAATGGAAGATTTGAAATGGGCCTCTAATTTGCCAGTTCACAAGGATATAGTTTTGGTTTCTTAATAAGAGACATAATAACCGCTAGCTTGAATGGTTTTGGGACTTGACCTAAAGATAACAAGGAGTTAATAATATGGAGAAGCAGTTCTTCTGCTACAGGTAACAACTCTTTCAGTAATTTAGTGGGTACAGGATCTAATAAACATGTTGTTGGTTTAGAAGCAGTGATAAGTTAATTTAGTTCATCCTCTCCTATAGTTGTAAAGCAATGCAGTTTTTCTTTGGATGCGATGAATGAAGCTGAAGTACTAGACGCTGTAGAATCTACATTTGTTATTGTAATTCTGATGTTAACTATTTTTTCAGTAAATCATTTTTTTCAGTAAAGAAAATAAAGTCAATACTGTTAAACTGTGAGAGAATATTTAGATCGGGTGACATCTGTTTATTTGTTAATTTAGCCACTGTGCTAAATAAAAACCTTTGATTGTTTTGGTTATTATTTATGAGTTTGTGGATATGCTCGGTCCTGGCAGCTTTTAGGGCTTTTCTATAGCTGGGCATTCTGTTTTTCCACGCAATTCTAAAGACTTCCAAGTTATTTTTGCTCCATTTGCGCTCAAGATTACGAGTTTCATTCTTGAGAGAATGGGTATAACTGTTGTACCATGGCGCAGCACGTTTTTCTTCAAACTTTTTTAATTTGATGGGGGCAACAGTTTCTAACGTATTAGAGAAGATAGTTCCCATTTTGCTAGTAATTTTGTCTAGTTCATCTGTATTTATGGGCACAGAGAGCAGCTGAGATAAAACCAGCAGGTTATTGGTGAATCTGTCTTTAGTGGCTGGAACAATAGTTCTGCCTGGATGATAACGCAGAGCCATATAGTTAAAATCATTAATATGCAGCATGCACGATACAAGGAAATTGTCAGTAACATCATTACTTTGAGGTACGATATCTAAATCAGTAAGATCAATTTCATGCGATATAATTAAATCTAGGGTATGATTAAAATGATAAGTGGGCCCGATGACGCTTTGCTTGACACCAAAAGAGTTTATTAGGTCAGTAAACGCAAGACCTAACGCATCATTTGTATTATCAATGGGAATGTTAAAGTGATGGCAATGATTTCATGGTTTTGTGAATGTTATGGTGTCATTGTATTCATCTGACATTAGTTGGGATGTATGGGGCCTATGACAGGTACCGTTAGTTCAAAGTCATGGAACGCCTGGTTGATGAGCCATCCCAGGTGACTGGCTTTGGGAACATGGATGTCTTGGCCATACGGTTGTTGAACAACACATACACAGCACGAGATGACACTTCAATGAGAGGTGTGGCTTCCAGGGTCAGTCCGAGTTTTAGGCAGGTCCTGGAAGGTTGGAAGAAGCCTTGCATACTGTTGAGAGTTTGGCCAGGTCGCATGTTGAGAAGGACGCTGACACTCTTGCTGTAGGCAGGTATTGTGGCTTCTTGCTCCGTGATCATAGCGCATGCATCTGGCATGATTTGACCGGTTTGGAGGTTCTTGAGGTTGACTGAAGTTGTCAGTTGGTGTGACAGGGGAGCCCATATGATGTCATTCATGGTATCAATGCAAGCATGCATTGCTCCAATGTAGATGTCATGCGGCAGGTCTGGGACAACGAGGAAGTAGTGACTCAGATGTCTGTTATTCCATCGTATGTCCTGAGCACAGATGATCTTGGAGGTGGCCATGGTTGTCGACCAGAGACTGAGATGGAAGCGGCTGTGCTTAGCGACATGTGGTAGACTCTGATGTCTTTGCTTCAGTGTTCTGAATAGATTCAGGCTGATGGCAGAGTTCTCTGCCCACAGGGCTAGTGCCTACGCCAGGTTTAATGCACTGATGTACCTTGGACATCTATCGCAGTCATGATTTGAAGGGGGTCTGTGTTTGATCCAGGCTCCTGCAGTAAGCAGAAGAGAGTGTCCTGGTCCTAGCTGTTTATGCTTGGTCCAGATCCAGGCTTTGATACTACATCATCAACCAGTGACTTAGGGACGGTGTCTGTGACTTGACACTGCGACTCGTTGGAGTCTAATGACTGGCAGGGCAGAGGCTCGCGGACTTGTGTCCACATCTTTAGGTGCTTGAAGTCTATTAGAAGTTCGTAGCGATTAAGCAGATCTTTCCCAATGAGGAGTGGATACGTGTTGAGTGTTGAAACGTATACTGGCTGGACAAGGTCCATTGGTCCCACTGTTAGGTGAATTGGGGCTACATATTTTAGTTGTAGGCCCGTGTGGGAGTATGCTTGGAGGTTCAGTTCATACCTTTGGAGTTTGAGGGTTCCGTTAGTCCTCTTTGTTCTTTCTTGGACTTCCTGGAGGAGTTCTGTAGACATTAGAGTAATTTCGGCTCCCGTATCGAGAAGGGCTTTGACTCTGAGGTGTCGTTAAATGATGATGGAGAGGTAAAACTTTCTAGCAATACCTTTCTCAATGAGATTGCCTAGGAGTCGAGGAACTGGAGTTTGGGAGGAAACGGTTAGGATGTTAGGAACTGATCTGGTGTTCTTCGGAGGAGTGGCAGACGACCGAGACTGCACTTTCAGGAACTTGAGAGGTTTCTTCAGCTGTTTGTTGGACGCTGTGTTGATCTGGAACATTGGGTCTTGAGTTAGTGTTTAACTCTGTTGCTGGGTTTTCAGGTGGGGTTTCGTGTCCATCTGAAGTTAGGGTGTTTACTGTTCTCTGAGAGTGAGGTGAAGGAGTGCTTTTCTTTGTGGCTGATTGGGTCAGCCGATCGCTGCCTTCTCGTCTGGCTGCTAGTCAGGCTGAATCTGGTTTCTCTTTCTTTTCCCACTTCTGATCCTCCTCCTTTTGTTGGAAGAACTCTTTCATCATCATTTCCATAAGCTCTTGTGAGTCAAAATACGGTGGGTCGGGTACCAGCATGGGAGTCTCGTCCTTTGTTGGACGGGGGTGCATTCCACTCTTTGTGTGGAGGCTTGACGTTGTCTTGGCATGGGGCCGCCCTCTAGAGCCAACCCTTGACTTTGAGTGTTGAAGTCAAGAAATGCTAGGATTTTGGTGCTCTTTTCTGAGGCCATCCTTTGTTTGCCGTAGGCTTTCTGCGCCAAGTCTCGCAACTGCTGAGCGTTCATTATTCGTGGACATGCGAGAACGCCAAGATGGTGGCTTATGCCGGGATGAAGGTTTTAAAGTTTAGTTCGTCCTACTTGTCAGGTTCATTACGAGTTCCGAAGTATGCTTGTCTGAGTCGACTGTAATAGGCTTGTGGAGGTTTGTGACATCCTTGTCTCGTCTCCAGGGCAGCCACTAAGCCTTGTTTGGACTCAGGATCAGTAAACTCTTTAATGAGGTCTTCTTGAAGCTGTTGATAATCAGTCTTTGTGTGAGCAGGCCGACGGTCCAGGAAGCTGCGCACTTCATGACTGGATGTTGTTCTGAGTAAATAGAGTTTATCTTTGTCCGTAACGTTAGGTCGCATTTCCAGATGGAAATCAATATCTTGGAGATAAGTTTGGACTTTTTGACTATTTGGCATGCTGGGGTTGAATTTGCCAATGTTCCTGGCGAGCTTGTCGAGGTCTTTTAAGTCCACGCTGTGCGACGATCTGCGGCTTGCTGTAGCAGGTTCTTTTGGCTTTGTCATGAGGTAGAGTTCTTCAGAGGGCGCTGGTGAATGTTTCAACACCACCCTCCACCTTTTTCTCACGTGTCAGTCCAGGAACAGGTGACCCGGTCATGCTTGGCAGGGGTGAGGTCAGTGCACGTCCTGTCCTTGACGGCTCATTGCGTAATTCATAAGCGTGCTTGAGTTTCTCTTGGAAACTTTCATATTCCTGATCGGCTGATCTCGGCTGATCTCATTATTTTTTGGGGGGCAGCCGTGGCCTAATGGATAGAGCATTGGACTTGTAACCAGAGGTTGTGGGTTCAAACCTAGGCTCCGGCAGGAATTGTCCACGACTGAGGTGAGACCCTTGAGCAAGGCACCACACCCCCAACTGCTCCCCGGGTGCCACAGCGTCGGCTGCCCACTGCTCCAAGTGTGTGTGCACTTGGATGGGTTAAATGCAGAGAACACAGTGCATTTCACTGCTGGTTATACTCTTTATAATTGTGTATGTGACAAGAAAAAATTCTTCTTCTTCTTGATTCATCCAAGTGAGCTTCAAGGGCTTTGATTCTGCAGTTTTTCCTGAAATCCCCTTTGCCTTCTCCAGTAGCTGCTCTGCATATTGTAGCTTGTCAGAGCGATCAACGTAGTCTGCCTTGATTTTTAGGGTAGTAGCCTCTAGAGTCTCTTTTAACCTGTTGATCTCCTCCTCAGTGCCTTGTTCCACCTCATCAGTCCCTTCCTGTCGCTCCTGAGCTTCCAGTTCTAGTTGCATGATGCGTCGTTGTGTGCGTGTCAGCTCCTGCTGGAGTTGTGCAGCGTGCTTGTCGCTCAACTTGAGGGAGGCGATGAGTGTGTGACTTAAGGAGCCGGTGATCTTGGCTAATTCTTTGTGACTGTAGCTTTGACTTGGGTCTTGTCCCATGTGGCTTGTTATGTTGTCATCCAACTGGCCCTGTGTCTGATGTTTGAGTGTTTCAGTAGCCTTAGTGAGGAGGCTGTCTGTCGCAACACTTAGCCATTTTTCCAGATTCTCCCAGTGACCGACATGTTCTGTTGTGCGTGAAATGTTCTGGCGGGGTGAGGGAGATCTCGAACCGATCTGACACAGACCTTGAATGGGAAACAAAGCAAAACAAAACAAAACAAAGCAAAACAGGGGTGTAAATGTGCAAAGTATAGTGTATGCTAATGTTGAGTGTGATTCCCTGCGACTGTGATCCTCTGGTGGGCGTGCTTCAAATTTTTAGCCTCTGTGGGGAAAATTATTGAGCACACATACAGGTAGCACAGCTGGGAAACAGAGAAAGAAAAGAAGAACACCAGCAGACAAGGATAATAATTGGATGCTTCACCTTTTTTTCAAGGAAGGAGGTCAGTCTAATATGAAGGTGAGGGAGAGGGACACGAACAAAATATCTCTTTTGGTAGCAGATTTTCCACTTTTTTTGTTAAGTCTGATTTAGAATGATGATTCTAGTCAGAGGTTGTAAAAGGGTTTTATATTTTTGTAATAGTACTGTGATTGTTATTAAAATTTTCTCCTGGATGGAGGAAACAATAGCAATGACAGTAATGGTCCCTTAATGGCAAAATTGACACCACAACACTGGTTAGAGTGTCTCTCGTGTGTGCTTAAGATTTTGCCGATGCCTATCTTCTCATTGACCTGCATTAACTTGGCGGGGTAGGATTTCTCAATAGAGGAAGGTAAATAGAAAACAGTTTTGAAACGTCGTTCTCTAGTTTCACGAATACATGTTCAATTGCAAAAGTTCTTTGCTCATGATCTTCCCACAGGCAAAATTCCTGTATCAGTATCAGAAAAAAAGTATCAGTAGTCAAATTAGAAGATAGCGGCAGGGAGAAAAGAGAAGAAGAAAAGTGAGGATTTATAGGTGCATCTCAATAAATTTGAATGTTGTGGAAAAGTTCATTTATATCAGTAATTCAACTCAAATTGTGAAACTTGTGTATTAAATAAATCCAATGCACACAGACTGAAGTAGTTTAAGTCTTTGATTCTTTTAATTTGTAATGACTTGGCTCACATTTAACAAAAACCCACAAATCTCAACAAATTAGAATATGGTGACATGCTAATTAGCTAATCAACTCAAAACACCTGAAAAGGTTTCCTGAGCCTTCAAAATGGTCTTACAGTTTGGTTCACTAGGCTACACAATCATGGGGAAGACTGCTGATCTGACAGCTGTCCAGAAGACAATCATTGACAACCTTCACAAGGAGGGTAAGCCACAAACATTCATTGCCAAAGAAACTGGCTGTTCACAGAGAGCTGTATCAAAGCATGTTAACTGAAAGTTGAGTGGAAGGAAAAATATGCGCAACCAACCGAGAGAACCACAGCCTTATGAGGATTGTCAAGGAAAATCGATTCAAGAATTTGGGTGAACTTGACAAGGAATGGACTGAGGCTGGGGTCAAGGCATCCAGGGCCACCACACACAGACGTGTCAAGGAATTTGGCTACAGTTGTCGTCAGCAGTGTTGGGCACGTTACTTTAAAAATGTAATTAGTTATAGTTACTGGTTACTTCTCACAAATAGTAATTGAGTTACATTATTATAAAAGTAACTAATTACCAGGGAAAGTAACTATTACGTTACTTAAAAAAAATCAAATATGTCAAATAACTTGGATGCTCTCAATAATAAATGTTAAATTAATGAAATGTCCACTAAATAGAATAAATTATAAAACATTGTACACGAATCTACACAATTTTAATGTTGCTGTGGGACAATGTGAGAGACACCTATGAAAATCAATATATTTTTGTAAATATTATCATTACTATAGTGGTACAATAAAACACAATAGATGGTTTAGAACGTTTCATATTTATTGCACAGACCAGAACTGGCCAACAAATAAGTCTAAAAATAAATTGTTCTTCTTAAGAAATGTACCAAAAATAAATACAAATAATAATAAATATACATACAGTCTTTGTAGTGCAAATTAACAATGATAAAACTCTCACACAACTTCACAACTGGTAGACATCCTGTAGCTCTCTTGAAGTATTTTCTTCCTAAAATAAACAGTTTAACAAGAAGTGCTCTCAATATAATACTGAACAATGTACCAAAATTAAATATTAATAATACAAATATAAACTCTTTGTAGTGTAACTAAAAAAATAAAAGATATATAAACAGTTAATAAAATAAAAATAAAACTCCATGGCCATCTCTGATCATTGGCCATATATCCATACATCTTAACTATTAAACCAGTGGTTGTATCTCAAAACCAGAAGCTTCTCAAACTTCTGGTCAGAGAGCATATTCCTCTTTGGAGTGATGACCAGTTTCCCCAGACTAAAGAGTCTCTCTACTGGGGCACTGGATGGAGTGGCTGCATTATATGAGTGAAATTTTCTTTATGAGTGCAAATCCATTTAGAAGGTCTATCTCTTGTGCTCCAGTGTTGAAATAATCTGTGACTTGACTTTCAGTTGTAGAAGAGGTGTCATCCTCATCCTCAAAGGAAAATAACTCATCCTCTACGGCTGAGTCTCTGCTAAGGTGGCACGTTGGTGTTGGTGTTGATGTGCTGGTACCTGCTTGCTGGTCTTGGTCTAAGACAAGTTTCCGGCACTCTGCTAGCAGACTTGCCTTGGTCTTGTCCTTCCTGTCCTGTGTCCGAAGCCAACGTAGTTTGAACTTGGGTAGGGTCACAGCAGCCAAGACAGCATCCTCTTTTTCCGGCACCTCTGCAAATCTTGTTTTGATTGCCTGAAATTAAATTAAATTCAAGATTATTTGTATAGCGCTTTTTACGATACAATCGTTGCAAAGCAACTTCACAGGAAATTAAGTTTCTAAAATAGATTTATATTGTAGAAACTCAATACAATTAACTTATGAAATGATAAGAATGCAAATAACATATTATACAATTTGTCTATATCCACACACACCTGCCAATCATCACATTCTCAGACACACCACGTTCACAGACACACCAATCATCAGCGGTTCTGTGTCCCACCCCACCCAAACCCCGAACAACACACACACACACACACACACACACAACACACACACACACACACCACACACACACACACACACACACACACACACACACACACACACACACACACACACACACACACAGAGCATCATTACATCATTAAGTTTCAAATTAAATTATATTTCTTTACAACAAAACGATTTGGAGGTCTATCATCTCTAGTCACAGATCATAACTGTAAAGCCTAGAATATAAAGCTATTCATTTTACATCCATCCAAATAAATAAAATGCAATTCTTGGGTGACTGGTTAAATATATTTAAATAAATTTAAGTTCTTACCATGACAACTGCTTCTGGAAGGTCAACTAGGATTTGCAGGCCACTCTTCAGTTCCAAGGTCTTGAAAATCAATGTCTCCAGTGTGGGTAGGAGTGTACCATGGAAACAGTTGTCTTCTCCCTGAAGAATGTCTAAGGCTACTGTAAGTGGCCTCATGACAGTACAGTACTTCCTGATGAACTGATTCTTTCGTTCTGTTATGGCTGTCATCCCGAACTTGGACGAGATGGTGTTCAGCTCGGCCATAGAAATCTCACAGATCCGAGCCAGGGCATCATAAAATGAATTCCATCTCTTACTGCAAGGGACCCACAGCTTCTTTGAAATTATGTCATCCACGGTCTCTGCAGCCACTGTTGAACGACTAGCCTTGTTCCATAAGCCTGTACATTTTGTGGTAGCGCTTCTGTATATTGCTTTTGTTTGTGTTTTTTTTGTCAGTAACCACTTGTCAACATCAGTACATGAAACAAGGTTTAAAGTGTGTGCAAAGAGCAAAGTGATCACAATCACCATTATCACCACCACTGTTTTGCAATACATCATTACTGTCCATAAAAGTCAGCTCATCCTCGTCATCCTCAGAGTCCTCCTCCTAGACTGGCTAGTATCTTTTGAAGGCCTTCGGCGAAATTAGAGCCATTATCCGTGACAGTTGATGTAATTTTATGGGATATGCCATAGGATGAGTGAATGTTGTCAAGCTCAATTGCAATCACGTCATGAGTATGACGACCCTTGAATCTTCTGCATGCGAGTGCTGCTTTCTCTCACTCCATGCTGTTTGGATTTATCCAATGCGCAGTAATGCCAAGATAGCTTTTATTATGTGCCGTCCAAATATCGGCTATTGTAGAGATATATTCTACGTGTTCAAATGTCTTTATGAGTGCGGCATTCATTCTGGCATACTCGGCGTCTATGATTTTGAAAAAGTATTTTTGTATGGTGGGCTTACCCCCTCTCTTGCGGGTATTTTCACAATGATTGCCCGGAAAGAATCCGACTAAACTGTCGACAATGGCAGCATGTCCTCAACTATATATTTAGATTCAGTCAGTCTGAATGATAAGTGTTTGCGGTGGAGAAAAATATAGTTTTAGTTGCTTTGATGTCGTGGCTCCATCTCCTCCTTTGGTAGCGGAGCTCACGTTATCACCTGCCAATCATCACATTCTCAGACACACCACGTTCACAGACACACCAATCATCAGCGGTTAAGTGTCCCGCCCCACCCCACCCCACCCCCGAACACACACACACACACACACACACACACACACACACACACACCAGATAAAACAAACTTTGCAGGTCCTATGGCTGAGAGAGACCCTACTTGGATGAAAACCTCTTCAGTGATCTCGATTATAGTAACGCCGCATTTTATTCTCAGTAAAGGTAACGGCATTGTAACGGGGGAAAAAGTAATTTGTTTGATTACTCGTTACTGAAAAAAGTAATGCCGTTAATAACGCTAGTTTATTTATAACGCCGTTATTCCCATCAATGGTCGTTAGAGGCGTCTTACCTGGGCTAAAGAGAAGAAGAACAGGACCGTTGCCCAGTGGTCCAAAGTCCTCTTTTCAGATGAGAGCAAGTTTTGTATTTCATTTGTAAACCAAGGTCCTAGAGTCTGGAGGAAGGGTGGATAAGCTCATAGCCCAAGTTGCTTGAAGTCCAGTGTTAAGTTTCCACAGTCTGTGATGATTTAAGGTGCAATGTCATCTGCTGGTGTTGGTCCATTGTGTTTTTTGAAAACCAACATCACTGCACCTGATTTACCAATATATTTTGGAGCACTTCATACTTCCTTCTGCTGACCAGCTTTTTACAGAAGCTGATTTAATTTTCCAGCAGGATTTGACACCTGCCTACACTGCCAAAAGCACCAAAAGTTGGTTGATGTGCTTGACTGGCCAGAAAACTCACCAGACCTGAACCCCATAGAGCATCTATGGGGTATTGTCAAGAGGAAAATGAGAAACGTGAGACCAAAAAATGTAGATGAGCTGAAGGCCACTCTCAAAGAAACCTGAGCTTCCATACCACCTCAGCAGTGCCACAAACTGATCACCTCCATGCCACGCCGAATTGAGGCAGGAATTAAAGCAAAAGGAGCCCCTACCAAGTATTGAGTACATATATATTAAATTAACATACTTTCCAGAAGGCCAACACATCACATTTTTTTTTCTTGGTCTTATGTAGTATTCTAATTTGTTGAGATAGTGAATTGGTGGGTTTTTGCTAAATGTGAGCCAAAATCATCACAATTAAAAGAACAAAAAACTTCAAACTACTTCAGTCTGTGTGCATTGAGTTTATTTTATATATGAGTTTCACAATTTGAGTTGAATTACTGAAATAAATGAACTTTTCCACGTCATTCTAATTTATTGAGATGCACCTGTACATAGGATAACGAAGAGACTTTTAGATTTTATTAAATATATGAGTATATAATTAGCTGTGATAGCCAATAAAAACATCAGAAAGGAAGGAATAAATAAAAATGTATTTATTCTCCTAAGCTGTAGAAACCAATCAGCTTAAACTCTGTGAATAAAATATTTTGTGCAGAAACATCCTTCATGCTGAATAAAAGCCCTGTTCTGTTTCAACAAGTTGTGTTGATAAAACTGAGTATTTATAGTTGATCAAGTTTTCCTCTTAACAACATACGGATACCCTGAAATCAAATACATATTTACACCACGGTGACAAATATAAAATCATTGTTTCTTTTGCAATAAAATGACAATACAAAACAAATTTACTATCAGTCAGAAAAGAGCTGTGTTGTGTTTGAAGCTTTCATTACATTCATTTAAAAATGATGACAAGCTCTAAATATATTTTTTTGTTTTCCCATGTGACTGTAAGCTACTCCCATGGAGCAATAGAGCTCATTTCCTCTTTGTGGTATTTGCTTCTGTGGTAGTGGTCATTGGTTTTCTGATTTATGTGATTTTTATGACCAACAATCACTACAAATGCAATGCATTTCAAATAAATTGAGACTGTTTTACTGTATTGTAATTGTGTTATTTGGCTATATGAAAATATTTATCCATCAACTACATCTAATAATACATATCATGTTTTCATCTAAGCTTGTCTCAGGGTAGACAGAGTATTTGCAGGCCTAATCATGAGTAGGCCTGTGAACTCTGTAGAGAACAGCAGAAATCAGTTTCCATATTTGATAAAAAAATAAATAAAAAAATAATTCTCATTAGCTCTAACTCGTTTCTCATTACTGGACTGTTTACTTGGCTAGATTAATCTCAAGGGCCCTTTGTGTTTCTGTTGCTATAACTATATTCAGGGTCAAACTTACTTTCATCTTGCAAAAAAACACCAAATAGCACTCAATGGACACAGACTTAAGGTCTGAGTTGACCAAGAGAGACATTTGACATCACCAAGGGGCCAATTATCTTACACAAGTTAATTGGTCTTTGTTTCACCACAAATTATTAAAAGTGATGTCATGGAAATTGCAAATCATCACAAACAATTTACATGAGAGTCTTAATGTTCTTGGTTTAAATAATGAAATAATAAGAGCAACACATTTTTTTCACATATGGAACATCTAAGGGCACAACAGGACCTTGTTTATGACATTGTGACTAACCTTGCATCATGACCCAGTTTATGGACATTTGTTTAATTTACCAAAAATATGTTGGTACGCACTGATTTTATTAAATATTAGAAAGATTTCAAGAGTTCTGACACTTAATTTTACAGCATTGGCATTCTTTGTTTTCTGCTTGTCTGTATTTCCCCGTTTCATAAATTCTGTCAGTATGTGCTGCGACATCACACTCTGGCCAGCATGGACCCAGAGAAACAAACAGTTGTCCAATGTACAAACTTTAAGGAGGCATGCTAGGTCACCCTGGTCAGTCAGGTCACCAAGCTCTCAGGACATCTCAGCTATTTCTAGACTGACAAAGTATTTGTACTGAGAGTCATCAATAGCAGCAGCCAACAGTCCTGTTGTCTGTGCCTATATCTCAAATACATGACTTCAAACAATCACAATAGGCTGTTACTAGTCAATTGTCTTTAAACTTCAACAAAAGCCATCTTTTCATTGCAAAGGTGTAACAACAACTGCATCTGACATAGCATTTATGTTTATTTACAAAGACTGTTTAAAGCTGCTCAATACACACACACACACACACACACACACACACACACACACACACACAACACACACACACACACACACACGCACATTGGTATTGGTGGTTTGCGGGGACTCGCCATAGGCTTAATGGTTGTAGAACCTGAGTGGACAGGCCCACATTACCATGAACTCTCACACATCAAAGGGACACGATAAGATTATTTTCTTGGACATGTGCAAGTCGTGAAATCTCCAATAATGACGACGCTCCGTCTGGAGGACCTTGCTTATCTTTGCAAAAGACACAGGAACGGAGATATTTATAGAGCCACATCCTTGAGCGACCCAATAACTGACCCTTGCTCGCCAGATCCAATTAGGAACAGAATTTCATCGTTGTTCCTGACTGGCTTACCATAAATAAACACAGAAGAAAGGAGCTTCTTATTTGGAAATAGGACAGCGACCACACTCCCGGAATCTCGTGACCATTTAACACATAATTAAATAATGGAAGACGGTTTTACGAGGAGACTCTGAGCTAAGAAAATCACCAGGTCTCCACAAACGTGACATTCCCATGACCCCGGACAGCTCGTCTTTCGTCCTCCCTGCATGCCAAAGGAATGCACTTCTTTGTGTCTCTTCTCATGCAAGGAACACCCAAACTTTTATTGACATTCTCCCTAAAGACATTAATTTATTCCATCACTATTAGAACAAATATACCCATAAAGGACATGCTTAATGTCATCCATATGCTTGGTGTGATTATTTAGAATGTAGGATGTTTTAATATGTGCCTTAACCTGTGTAATAGATACAATTAGCAGATGTACTTTGTGTGTCAAATACGGAATGTTTGGTGTTGAACGGAAGCTGTTATCGTCAGCAATAAGTTGGTGTGGATGAGAGTTGACCTTAAGCATCATAATGTATGATTACAACACGTATAGAAGTCTGCAAGGATATTTTCTTCATGTGATAAATTGACTATCAGATAATGTATGCACGGAAAGAAGCCGTGTGGGGTGGGGCTACAAGGCTACAAGGACAATCTGATTGGGAGAAGCCTCTAGTGGGCGTACTGAAATCAGTCTGTTTAAAATGGACACAAAAGCTTTGTTCATTGCGCTTGCTGGCTCGCTGACTTGCTTGAAACTTCGGCTTCGTCGTCACTGATCGCGTTGCAGAAGCGCTCGATCACCGCCTTACCATCAGGCTGACCATCTAAAGAACTCAAACACTTCGACAAACCTCTAACTGAAGAAACTTTAACACCTGAAGCCATTAGAACTCTAAACATACATCCTAAGGACGTCTAACATCACCAGAAACAGCAACCAATCGCAGGAGGGCTTTCCTAGAAACACGTCACGCAAAGCCAACCAACAGCAGCCAGATGTTTCCATCGACCACGCGGAAACATGCGGAAACACTAGATCAGCTGTCAAACTCAACTGAAAGCAAGTAAACCAAACAAATCTCTATTGTTGCTAGAAACTAGTGAATTTATCTATATGCAGTAAAGATAGCGAAGTCTCTGCTTTTGATCTACCTCAGTTAAAGTTACGAGATAGCAAAAGAGTGCTAGCCTTAAATTTTCTTCAAACTGACCTGTATGTGTGTTTAGTCCATGTATTGTAGAATAACAGTTAGCAAATAAACCACTGTTTCATTTATAAAGAATGGTGTCTTGTGATGTGTGATTTTCAAGTTTGAAACTATTTGCCAAAGATCGCGTTACCTAGCTCAAAATTTGATAAAGTACTGAAATGTTTGTTTTATCGTTGGTCACGAAGATAAATAAAATTGTTAAAGATATACTGATGTTAATGATCGCTGGACGAGTCATTAATAAGGTATGCATCATAAGTTAAAGATTAATATCACTTCAATAAAATCAATATTGAATCTTTAATAAATTATTCCCCAAAGCAGAATTAATAGCTTAAACATTTATTACATAATGGTGGAGTATAACAGCTGGCAGAAGTTTAATTTGAAAAGTCATAACACAGTCAATTTGTGTATTGTTCTATTTTATCTAGAAAATTAGATTAGATACAGAGAAACAGCGTTTGTTTGTGATACTGTATTCTTGTTTGTGTCATACAATGCATTTTGAATGAAAGACAGTGCAACGCGAGTTGTTGTTAAGAAGAAAATTAACTGCAGTAAATAATTAATATTTTTCTATTAAGACAAAATTAAGTCGCTCTAAAAGCGCACGAGAGACAAATGAGCGGATTCCTAATTTCTCTCTTTAAGGCCTTCATAGTATGATTTGTTAAGTGCTACCTCCAAGATCATCTGCACTCTGTATGTGGCAGTATTACGCTCCGCTGGTCGAAGACTTCAGCTAGCGTAAGCCACTGGCCTCACCTTGCCGTCAACCTCTTGGGAAAGCACTGCACCCAGCCCTACATGGCTGGCATCAATCTCCAAGATAAATGGAAGCTTAAAGTCTGCATATGCAAGAACTGGCGCAGTTGTAAGTGTCTTCTTCAAGGTCCGAAATGCTTGTTCGCACTGTTCAGACCAAAATGCCACCAATTCCTGTCTCCGACCACTCCTTTACCTGTCTCGGTCACTAGCCGATGTAACGGAGCTGCTACCTTGGCAAACCCTTCTACAAATCACCTATAGTAGCTAACAAAACCCAGAAAGGTCCGCAGCTCCGATACGGTCCTATGACAGGGCCACTGAGCAATGGCCTCAACCTTACCTGGGTCTGTAGCTACCCCCTGGGACGATATTACATGTTCCAAGTACCGCACCTCTTCCCTAGAAAATGCTAAATTTTCCAACTTAATTTTGTAGGCGATCCAGCACCATCCTCAGCCTCTGCAGATGGTGTTGCACGGATGAGGAGTACACAATAATGTTGTCAAGATACAACAAGACAGACTGGTGTCGCTGGTCGCCAAAGAGCCGCTCCATCAAACGTTGGAAGGTGCCTGGTGCGTTGCACAGGCCGGAGGGCATACGGTTCCATTTGTGTACCCAAAGGGTGTACAACAAGCCATTTATGACGATCAGATTCCACAAAAAGGACTTGATTATACCCGCTGGCCAGATCTAACATGGTAAACCAGCAAGCCCCGGTTAACAAGTCCAGCGTCTCCTCAATTCGAGGCAGCAGGAACGAGTATTTTCTTAGAGTTGAGCTGACGGTAGTCTACACACATGCGTAGGCTACCGTCCTTCTTCTTAACCAATACTACAGGGGAAGCATATGGGCTGCAACTTTCCCGGATCACTTGCATGTCTAAAAGCTGGCTAATATGAGTCTTAACCAACTCATATTCGGATGGAGGAATTCGTCTATAGCGTTGTCGGACTGGAGTCTCATCCATTAAGGGAATTTCATGAGCCAGGAGATTAGTACAACCTAAGTCTCTCTCACCAGAGGAAAACACACTCTGGAATTCCCAAAGGAGAGCCCTTACCTGTTCCTGCTCCTCATCCGACAGCCCTTGCAGTTCTACATTTTTTAAACACTCTGTCCCCGACGCAACAATCCTCTCTCAAGTTGTTATCCGAGCATTCACCATCGAAACCTCGGTCAGCCCGACAGGTGAATCCACCAAATACACTTCCCACAACTTCCTAAGTATCAGTGTTGGATATAAAACAGCATCAAGAACACAGACATTAGTGACGGGTACTAAAACCGTACCACTACTCACATGCACTAGAGACGGGGAGGCGAATAAGCCAGCAGGCAACCTCGAATAACACGGTCTTATCACTGAACACGGATGAACACGTTGCGGTTACAAATTACAGAGTGCCGCCTGGATCATGACACAATCGACGTCCATGGACTTTTATATTACCTCCGCACGCAAGAACACCGTCTACCTTTTGGCAGCTATGAAAAGCCTGAGACAATTCCACATCCCGCGTCAATAGAGGTAGCTAAAATGAGGTGGATCCGTACTGTCCGAAAAGCTCTCGGTAGCAGTGACTAAGGACATTCATTCCTAGAATGCCAGGAATGCTAGAGCTGCCATCAGGAGGATCACGAACCACCAGTATTCCACACTCTGATACCACGCGCCCTCACAGTTCAATGTCTAATTCTATATATCCAATATAAGGAATTTCCAGTCCATTAGCTGCTCTGAGCTGCAACCAGTGGCATGACTGCAAACGATCCTGGCCCCATGGTTCGAATCCTGACCTAAAACTGCTCTCTGTAATGGTCGATACCATGGAACAAGTATCTATCAAGCAGGGTACTGAGACACCCCAATAGTAACAACAAGGTGTGGGCAAGAGGAGACTAAACGAGACACTGATACACCGTCATGAAAAACACGGGAGCCATGCATACCCCCAACTGAACTGTGGCTCTGCAGCCCGGTGGGAACTAGTTTCCTGACTGGTTAGGGAAACTAGACCTAACTGGCCTGGCATCGCTGGATGACGTATAAATATGGGAATGGACTGGAGGACCAGGAGAGTGAAATGACCAGGCTGCTGACACCGTCTGCAAATTACAGAAGCGGGACATGGCGAACGGTCGCGTAACTGGGGACTTTGGCTACGGACTAAAATTTGAGTAAGCTGGTCAATCTGCTTTTGTTGCTGATTCAGCATTTCCCGTAATTCACCTAACTCTGATGGACAATCCCTATTTTCAGAACTTAGTCCAGTATCGCCTTGAACCCCACATTGAATCCAACGAACCAGGGGAGCAGATTGACTTCTCCCCCTGGCACTGCCTGGTATCCCCTCTCGTTCCCAGTGAATAGCTTCCCCTCGCACATCCAACAGTGTTGCAGCAGGCTGACGCTGTACTAATTGCTTTAATTCCCAGCGTGACACATTATCTAACACGCATTCAATAAATTGGTCCTTTACTATAACATCCGCATTTGAAATGGCATGCAGTGACTGTTGTTTAAGTCTATAAAATAGACCCAACAATGCCAGGGAGAACTCTTGCAACGTTTCCCCCTCCAATTTCTGCCGCAAGTAAAACACCTCTTGGAGTGCAATATAAGACTCTGCACAACCATATAACATATAACAAAAAAAAAATTCTGGATCATCTTTATCAATGCTCAGTCGATATTTAATTTCGTCCCGAGCCTCTCCTTCGAAACAAAAAGAAAGCTTGTTCAGTAACTGTCATAGTCCGCATGCGCATACATGCTTGAGCTTCTTCAACACACTCTTAAATGCCTACGCCAGACCTACCATTTAATTTTTGACAACGATGTTCTCAAGGAATGAACACAAAACGTTCAATTGTACCGACATTTGATCCAGCGGAACTAGGCATTACCGGACGTGACACACTTCTAGAGGCTGCAACAGGATCAAGCAGTTCAACCGGTGCACGCTCCCGTTGCAGTCTCTCATTATCAACCTTCAACTGGGCCACAAGATCTCTCATCTCCTGTAGTTCAGCCTCCATAACTAAATATGATAAGGGGTATTACCAGGCAAATCTCCACTGTATTGTCACAACTAAACAGAAAATATACCCCCTCCCATAAAGAAAAAATATATATATCAGCGTGTCTGAATCTGTACAACAGCCACGGTACCCTGCTGACTAAGCCAAAATGTGGCGACCTGCTACAAGAGCGTCACACAATGCCAATTATGGCCATGAATAGACTACGCTACCCCAGAAATGGGCCGGGGACCCACAGATATGTCAAGTACACAAAGCACACAGATGCATAGTGGCTGAATCAGATATCAGACTATGATGATACGTCTCACATAATTTATACAAAAATATGAAATAAAATACAAAACATGTCTCTTTGTTATACAAACATTAAAATTAATCATCGACCATAAAACATTAGACAGACACACAATTTTACAACTTCAGAACTGGGGGATTCGTCTTGCCTATCCAATAAACACAGCAACCACTCGTGTTCTCTCACCACACAGCCCCCAACCACCCGTTGTGAACACTGCAGACCAACAGCGGAACCCCCATCACACACAGAGGACTCTGGCTAGTACTGGCACCCAGTTCTGAAGGGAAAACAAAACAATATGAGACAAGCAACAAACACACACACACTTTGAACACAATAGTCAAAATAAATAAGAAATAAACAAAAGATAGAAAACCTTCACCATAATATCCAATAGTAGTGACAAATACGTGGCTTCTTACCGCTGTACCACACCTCAAGACCTTAGGGTCAATAAATACTGGAAGCTACTAAATTTAAATGAGTCACCACAGGCTGTAAATGCGCTATTATGCCGATCATCTAGAAGATCCTCGTTCGCTGTGAGGAGATCAAACAATTGGATTAAAGTTACAGGCGAATCTGCGTTGCTCTAATGTGAGGCAGAAGAATGATTGAAAACACAATCTAATCTGTTCAGAAATGTTTCAACTCAGGCAATCACTACCACATGCAGATCATAGTAAGTCATATACATCCACAAGGTTCCACAAGATCACATAAAGCCTACCAGCGCCCACAAAGCCTGCTGCAACACCTCCTGGCCCCTGTTTCACTATTAAAATATAACAAGGCATTTTAGATTTATAAAGAAAATAAATTACCGTCTCGTTAACCCAGACATGAAATAAATATAACATACCTGCAGATCATGATTCACAACGTTCAGCGCACTCGATGGCATGTAAGTTAAAGGCTCGCAAAAATAACGGTTCACTTAACGTGTCCACGGTGCTCCTCAGCCACCTGTAAAGTTAAACAAGTCTCAAAATACCCTTCCTGACATAAACGTCCATACTGCAGCTGCCACCAGTAGCTCTTACCTCCTGGACATAAACACGGCGCACAGAAATTACGTCACTTCCAAGACACGCGTAATTAGATGTCAATCTCATCTCCTTTTATAGAAAAAAACAGTCCATGGATCATATCATATTCTAAAACCTCAAATGCCCCAAATAACTTGATTGTGTGTTTGTCGATAGTTGATAAGTAAAAAGATGCGCATCACCACACTTGCTTTACATATATATATATAAATAGATATATTGCCGCGGCCGCGCGATATCGCGCACGCGGCACGTATAGGTACACTGGGTTAAATTGTATTGTTTTTTAAAGTGCTGGATTTTGACCTTATTTATCTATACGCTTAGGGCTGTGTATTGGCAAGAATCTGTAAACATATAATGCAATATGATATGTGGACAGAACAGAAAGTCATGATACGGGGGACACAGCGGAAAAAGTTAAATTAAAAGCGATACAGAATAGAAATTGGATTGACATACAATAAAATTAAAGCCTGAGTGTTAAAAAATTAATACTGCTCACAGTAAGAATTGGGTATACATATATATTATATATATGATATATATAAAAATATATATAATGTGTATTAGTGACTGTGTCCCAATGGTTTAGTGTACACACTTCGGAGAAGATGCATGGACTAAGAAGGCCAAACAAAAGGCTCAAAGACCAATGGAGGATATCAATAAGACGCCTGGAGTTTAGTTGAGCCGAAGTGCAGCTCATAAGTAGCACTTTAACACCAACACTTATTCAGGACTTCAAACACCCATTGTATAGTAGTCAAAATGCACGAAGGAACAAAAAGTTAGTTCTTCAAAGTGCTTGACACACCACACACATAATAAATAATATAGCTCTGCCTTCGCAGGATTTCAATATGATATGTGTCTATTTGTGTTAAATTAATACTGAACCAGGTGATCCCGCCCCGCCTCCGATTGCCGCTCCTGTCGCATAGCAAAAGTGCGAGAGGAGAGCTGCCATCCTGACAGGTCGTTTAAAAAGTTATGGAACCAGCATTGCTCATATTTGTTTTTATATTTTATATTTTACTGAATGAGATGGTGGGAATGCTTCACCCCTGGTGGCGCCGGTGATGTACCTCAGGCTTAGCCAAGACCGTGGCTGGGTAATTTGTATTGTTTTGCTGTGTCCTTGCCAGATTACAACTTTAAATGCAGGCATTGCATTTGAACTGACTTGAATAATGTCATGATACATTTGAAAAAAAAAAACATACAATCAATACAAAATCAAAATACAAAACCATGCACACACATATACTGTATAGCAGTTCAACTGCTGACTGATATGTTACCAAGCTGCGATTTTATAATAGTTTATTGTTTTGACCATGGTGAACATATTTAGAAAGGTTTGCAACCCTGATTTTAGGCTATGAGGTAAACATAAAAATAAAACTGTGAATGAATAAAAAACTAATTGTGCATTGTTCAGCGGCAGCTGTGACAGCTGAACAGTGCGCTCGGGAAGCGCAGAAGGCGAGCTGGACAGGACCAGCGGAGGCCAAGGTGAGCTGGACAGGACCAGCGGATGCAAAGGAGCTGAGCCAGCGGAGGCAAAGTGGCTGGACAGGACCAGCGGAGGCAAAGGTGAGCTGGATGGGACCCGGCGGCAAAGGTGAGCAAAGGTGAGCGGGATGGGACCAGCGGCGGCAAAAGTGAGCTGGGGACCAACTCTGGGGGCGCTCTGGAAGCGCTGACTCTCGTGGGCTTTGGGTAGCTGACTCTCGGGGCGCTCGGCGCTCTGACTCTCGTAGCGCTCGGCGGCTCTGACTCTCGTGGGCGCTCGGGCGGCTCTGACTCTCGTGGGCGCTCGGGCGGCTCTGACTCTCGTGGGCGCTCGGGCGGCTCTGACTCTCGTGGGCGCTCGGGAGGCTCTGACTCTCATGGGTGCTCTGGAGAGCTGGACGGAATCAGCGGAGACAAAGATGAGCTGGGCAGGACCAGCGGAGGAACTTGAGAGCACTTGTGAGGAGCCGGCACCGGAGGGCGCTGGCGAGGAGCAGGAGGAGGGCGCTGGCGAGGCACCGAGGGCGCTGGAGGGCGCTGAGGGGCGCTGAGGAGTAGTCTCTGGGGCTGGGCTCCAAACCATCCCCTCATAATCCACTAACAAGCCCAGGGGTACCAGGGGGTGCTCGGGTAGCGCGGAACTGGACGGAACCAGCGGAGACGAAGACGAGCTGGGCGGTACCAGCGAAGATGAGCTGGGCAGGACCAGCGGAGATGAAGATGAGCTGGACGGGACCAGCGGAGATGAAGATGAGCTGGACGGGACCAGCGGAGACGAAGATGAGCTGGTCGGGGCCAGCGGAGACACTAGTGGGCTGGTTTCGACTCGGGACCGGTAACTTCCCAGACACCGGTAGATCCCCACTCTCCAACACAATCCTGTGGTGTCTGGGAGATCCATAGGGCGCTGGTAATTTTCCCCGAGCCGAATCAGATGGAGGATTGCTGCGTCGTGGAGCTCCGTCACCGCGGCGAGCCCGCAGAATTCCCCGGCGAACTCCACGAAGGGGAGATTCCGCTGACTAAGGGCGAAGGCGCAGGCGGCGAACTCCATCGCCGTGAAGGAGGATCTGTTCATCTTTAGGTCGGTTATTCTGTCACGGTGCTGCGCACGGGGATCCAGGAACGAGGAGACGAGGATTATCACAAACAGGGTATTTAATGCAGAACAGACAGAGGAGACACAGGAACACAGGTAAGGACATCTACAGTATACAAGCTTTACACATTTGACATTAACAATAACCGACAGGAAACATGGGGCAGAACAGACTATATATAGGGAGACTTAACAAGACACACCTGGAACTAAATCAAGACACGGACGGGGACTAATAAACTAACGATGACAGGAAACAGGAAGGGCCAAATATGGGCACATAACACAAGGGTAAGGAAACACAAGGCAGAGGGAGACAAAGTCTGACAATATGAAGTATGCTATTTTAAATTTAACAACCTTGAACATATTCAGATGTAAAATGCAACACAGTAGTGCAGCAGTAATATTAATGCAAAACCATCCTGACTATTTTTCAGAACAATACATACCTTCCCTTTTACTCTCCATAAGTATATTACAGTATGCAAGATAATGCTTTTACTTAAAGGGAATGTTCACCCAGAAATGAAAATCCGGTCATTATTCACTCACCCTAAATTTCTTCCAAACCTGTATACATTTCTTTATTCTGCTGTACACAAAGGAAGATATTTGGAACAATGTTTGTAACCAAGCAGATCTTGCCCCATTGACTACCATGGAAAAAAAATATGATGGTTGTTGTCAGTGTGTGGCAAAACGACGACTGCATTTTAATTTTTTGGTGAACTATCCCTTCAACTAAGGTTTTAAATATGACTAGAAGTTTTTCCACATTGTGGTATTAGTAGTTACTAAAGGTAGTTTACTAAAGTACCTCAATATTTATTTTACTAATTACTTTTTAATAGCTCTAAACTATTTCTATTTTCCTTCTTTTCCTAAATAAGACTAGACCATTTTTACTGGAGGATAAACCCGAATATGTCAGCGCTGGACAGCTTTTTTAATGATGGTGACACACAACCTGATATTCGGCTGAGCAGGTAGGCCCTGACAGTGCTGCTGGATCTTATGACAAGTGAACGGCAACAAGGATGGGGTGCCACAATCCAGACTCTGGTGTTTCTTTTCTGGCTGGCGTGATCATACATACAGAGTGGTCTCCAAAGTGTTTGACATGCCTCGTTCCACTGTCCACTGCATTGTCCACCGAGTTGCTGAGGAGGTAGTGGTCATTCGCCACCAAGTAATTCACCTCCCGAACACCCCAGAAGACCTGGAGGTAGTTTGCCATGGATTTGCAGGGCTGGCAAGACAGAGCTTTCTAGAATGCTGCAGGAACAATCGATGGCTGCCATGTCCGCATCAAGCCACTGAGCTGCCCTGATGGTCAGTGCTACAGGAACAGGAAACACTGCAAAAAATTGCTTATCTTACATAGTATTTTTGTCTTGTTTCTAGTCAAAATATCTACAAATTCTTAAATCAAGATACTTTTACTAGATAAGCAAAATGACAAAATATTTTTTTGTCTTGTTTTCAGGGAAAAAATATTAACAACTAAATTAAGTACATTTAGCTTAAAACAAGTACAAATATCTGCCAGTGGGGTAAGTAAAATATTCTTAAAACAAGAGTATTTTACTTACCCCACTGGCAGATAATTGTACTTGCTTTAAGCAAAATGCACTTAATTTAGGTTTTCCCCCACTGGAAACAAGACTAAAAATATTAAGTAATTTTGCTTATCTAGTCAAAGTATCTTGATTTAAGAATTTTTAGATGTTTTGACTAGAAACAAGACAAAAATACAACGTAAGATAAGCCATTTTTTGCAGTGAACTGTTTCCATCTATAATCCTGCAGGCTGTTTGTGATCATCAGGGCCGCTTCATTAACACCTACGTGGGCTGGCCTGGGTCAGTGCAAGACGCACGAGTGCTCCGACACAGCCCACTGTACAGGAGGTCAGTCTACCCTCCTCCAGGGCACTTTATCCTGGCAGACGGAGGTTACCCATGCCTCCGACAGCTACTCCCCATCATCACTCCCTACAAGAGGCCGGTACAAGGTTTGGGAGACCAGTGCTTCAAAGTCCATCATTCCAGGGCACGCTCCATTATAGAGCGTGCTTTTGGGATGATGAAACCATGTTCAGGGCCATCTTCCTGCAAGTGCTGGAGGTGCACCACACCTTTTTACCTCACGTAAGTGAATTGAAAAGACATAAAAAAATACTGTAAAAGAATTAACATATTTATATTTCTGAAAATGTACTTTTGTTGTGATATGTGTATGTGTATGTGATCCAAGCTGCCCACAGCATGATAATTCTTTATTTTGAGCTTTAAGTTAATGCATTAGTGTAAAGGCTTGCCCTGTCAGGCGCTGTGACGCATGCGTGTGCATCCTCAGCGCAAAAAAAAATGTTCAGTTTACGGTCATATCCTTATATATAAATGTCAAAAGTTCACGCGAGCATTTCCATTTTTGCGTAAATGCCCATTCTGACCAGCTGTGTTAAGTTTAAAATACCGTATGAGCGCGGCGGGCGCGTACACGCGCGTCAGACAGACGGAACACAGAGAGGGGGGTTGGTTTAGTTTTCGATATTCGTGACACATTCAGCGATAAATGGCAATAACTCCAAATCGACTTGCCCAAAAAAATCTAAACAGTGTGACCGCCAAAAGGGCAAAGCTGATCATGTTTCACAGCCTTCTTTTTCACAGTTTTCGCTCGATGTAATAAGCACTAGCCCGCACAAGCCGTCTCAATGTGCATCAAGCCGGGAGAGCTCGCTCTCTGCGGAGCTTTCAGTAAGGGACCATGGGAAAGTGCACATTTTTCCTTCGTTTTTTGCTATAGCTCACTGGCGTTTTTTTTTGTAATAGCTTTTTAGTTAAAGGGCCTATAGACATGAGACCAGTGTCAATCAAGAGAGGGTGACAGTGGACATCTTTCACAACCTTCCATTTTACACCTACTGGTAGAAAAGGGAATTGCATGTCAAAAATTTACTTTCTCTTTGGGATAACAGCATGTAATTGTCTGAATATAAATATGAGATGCTCCATAACCACCTTTTACAGGATAAAGAAACGACAGTAAGACATGACTGGGATCAAAGTGAACGTGTGTTCCTGCAGAACATTCCTCACTTGTTGTCTTTATTATCTTTATTATTATTTACATTTTAAAAGAGATTTAAACTATATTCACTATATACAATGCTTAACAAATTTATGTAAGGTTTTTAACAAATGATGTAAGGTTTGTGCCACTGCTGCTCTAAACTAACAGCATTGGTGATTCCAAAAATCATGTTTTAGCTTTCTGTATTGGTTAGTCCACCAATATGCGTAAGCTCTTTAGTAACAGTAGTAGGCTTTTTCTAATACTATAATATAATTATTGCTGTTATCTATGAAAGAAAGGCAGAGCACTTTATAGTGTTTTTACCTAATAATAATACCCAGATACCCAATTACAGTCAAAAAGTACATAAACAATGCAAGTTTGTAATGTTTGTAATTTTCCCAATAAATGACAATAAAGTTTTTAGGACAGATTCCTAAAATATTAGTTTTCTCAATTTTTCTTCAATAAAATAAATGTATTTTTCACATGGAAATCACATGGAGGGACGACATTAACAAAGGGTTACAAAACAGATATCAAAACAAAACAGTAGAGAAAAAGAAAAAAAACAGGAGGGGGATATCTTTTTTGATGAGATTGCGATGTATATAAATGCACACATGCAAGCGCACAAAAGAAAGCGATAGACAAATATATCAATGTGTATATATGGATATACATCCCGAATCAGTTCTCAAAGGTTACAGAGGGTTACCCGTTAATCAACCAGTGAATGTGTATGTTATCAAGGGGAGGGTTAATCAGACCGATTCCAGCTGGAACGTTTTAACATGTGTAAGGAAAGGCTTCCAAATTTTATTAAAAGTACTGTTTGGCCCCCGTAAAGAGTGTCTGATCTTCTCTAGTTTCATGAAATATAGGGCATCTTTCAACCAGCGTATGTGAGATGGTGGCTGAGGGCTCTTCCAGTTTAATAAGACTACATGTCTAGCAAGCAGTGTAAGAAAAGCAACAAAGTTAGTAAAGTAAGTGGGTAATGGATAATTATTAGGCAGCACCCCAAAGAGACCGATGATAGGCGATGGTGGTATGTCCACAGAGGTAATGGCTGTGAGAGAGTTAAATACTGACCCCCAAAACAATGAAAGGACTGGACATGTCCAGAACATGTGAACATGTGGGTTAATGTGGCTGGGCCTAGGTGGCACCTATCACATTCTTGGTCGATGGTTGGATCAATTCACGCCAGCTTACACTTTGACCAGTGCACCCTATGAACCACCTTACATTGAATAAGGCAATGGCGTGCACATATAGATGAGGAATGGACCCTGTCCAGCACTTCCTCCCATGTTTCTTGGTCTATTTCCATATTGAGGTCTGAAGACCAACTGATACGCAAACTATTGGCGGGGATAGACTGTAACGTGACAAAAGTATTGATTAACTTAGAAATTGAGCCTTTAGAACAGACATCAAAACTTAGGATGGTATCAGTTGCAGATGGAGGTGGGGCGTTGGGAAAATTTGCTAAATGTTTACGAGCAAAGTCACGTATTTGTAGAAATCTAAAAAAATACCTTCTCTGAATTTTATACCTAACAGTAAGCTGTTCAAATGAGGCAAATGTGCCTTCAATGTAAAGATCAGCTACAGAGTGGACACCTTGATTCCTCCAGTAAGCGTAGGCGCCATCCAAGGTAGAAGGAAGAAACAACGGATTGGAATGTATCGGGAAGACAGGGGCATAGCTTGAAGGCCAAAGTTTGAACTATTTTTCACTATTATTTTATCTGAATATTTCAACGGAGAGAGTGTGATTGGGAAACATAAAAGAGCGTCCAAAGATGAGGATTTGCAAGAAGCATTCTCAATGTTTAACCATGCTGGGGGGCTGTCCAAATTGTTTGAATTATTCCAGTGTAGCATGGATCGCATGTTCGCTGCTCAATAATAAAACAGAAAGTTGGGAAGGGCAAGACCACCCAAATGCCTTGGTTTTTGCAAAATACTTTTTCGAATCTTTGGAGTCTTACCATTCCATATGAATTGAGAAATAGAGCTATCTTGTGTGACAAAGAAGGACTTTGGGATAAAGATAGGGATAGATTGAAAAAAGATATAAAAATTTAGGGAGCACGTTCATCTTCACACAGTTAATTCTGCCTACTAAGGATAAAGGGAGAAGAGACAGCAACGGTGAAAAATTATGATGAAAAAGGTCTGCGAAACACTTTGTCACATGTACACCTAGATATTTGAAACTATGTAAAGAGGCCTTAAAAGGCATAGAAGATAGAGGAATTTCAGAGGCAGCCTTATTGATGGGCATTAGTTCACTTTTAGTCAAATTAAGCTTATAGCCAGAGATTTTGCCAAATACTGATAGCAAGGTAAGCACCGGGGGTATAGAATTGACCGGGTCAGAAACAAACAGCAAAAGGTCATCCGCGTACAGGGACACTTTGTGTTCCACTCCCCCCCTGAAAACGCCTGCCATCGGACTGCGTCTAAGAGCAATAGCTAACGGTTCGATAGCCAAAGCAAACAGAAGTGGGGAGAGTGGGCAACCTTGCCTTGTCCCTCTGCCAAGAGGAAAATACTTTGAATAATGATTATTAGTGCGCACACAAGCTAGGGGGAAGTGTACAAAAGCTTAATCCAGGATATGAAATAGTCACCAATTCCAAATCTCTTTAAAGTATAAAACAAGAAACACCACTCAACTCTATCGAATGCCTTTTCAGCGTCCATAGAGATAACTAACTCTGGGATCTTTTTATGGGGAGTAGAGTAAAGGATATTCAAGAGACGTCTGACGTTATGGAAAGAATGCCTATTTTTTATAAAACCCGTCTGGTCTGGTGAAATTATAGCTGGTAACAGTGGATCCAAACGACGAGCTAATATCTTAGCAAGCAATTTCACGTCTGCGCATAGTAGAGAAATTGGACGATAATTACTACACTGGAGAGGGTCTTTGGCCTTTTTCAGAATTAGGGAGATTATGGCTTGGCGTAAGGTTTGGGGAAGGATACCAGAATTATACGACTCGTTGAACATGTTTAATAAAAGAGGAGATAATTTATCTGAAAACGTCTTATAGAATTCCGCGGGGAACCCGTCTGGGCCTGGACACTTTCCATTCTGCAGCAAGCTCAATGAAGTCTTGATTTCGTCTAAAGTAAGGGGTTCGTTAAGTTTAGAGGCCAATTCGGGGTCAATAATAGGAGTGTCTAGAGAATTAAAAAAACTTTCAAGATGAGAGTCTTCGGTAGAACTTTCAGAGGTATACAAATAGCTATAGAAATCCCTAAACTGGTCATTGATAGTAAGAGGATTGATTGTAGGACTGGAAGATGTAACAATTTGAGTAATATGATTCAAGACGGAAGATTGACGTAGTTGGTGTACAAGCAATTTTCCTGGTTTGTCCCCAAATTCATAATAGTTATAACGAGATTTGTGAAGAGCTTCAATTGCATTGCTCGTTGCAAGCAGATCGAATTCAGCTTTTATTGTAAGAATTTCATTAAATAAATCTGGGCTGGGCGAAACTGCCGCTCTAGATTGGAGTTCGGCCAGAGACCGAGATAAGGACGATTTCCTCTCAGCATACTTTTTCCTCTGAAATGCCGAGAAATATATAATTTCTCCTCTCAAAAAGGCTTTGCATGCTTCCCATAAAGTAACAGCAGACATTTCAGGGGTGACATTCGTAGAAATAAAAAGGTCGATCCGGTCATTAATAACTTGAACAAAGTCTGCATTGTTAAGTAGTAAAGAATTGAAACGCCAAAAAGACCTGGGAGCTGCCCCACCAGAAAGAGAGAGATCAACTGTAACTGCAGCATAATCCGAAATTACAATAGGATTGTAGGTACAGTTCCGGACGGAAGGAAGTAATTTGTTGTCAAAAATAAAATTATCGATCTGAGAAAAAGTTTGGTGAGCGGGTGAGAAAAAGGAAAACAGTTTTGCACCTGGATTAAAAAACCGCCAAACATCAGAGATTGAATATTGATCCATAAACAACTCAATAGTTTTTGAAGATTTAGATTGAGCTCGGGGTTTAGAAGAAGAGCAATCTAAAAGGGGATTCAGGCAACAATTAATATCTCCACCTAATATAAGTTGGCTAGAATTTAAATCAGGGAGAGAAAATAAGAAGTTCTTGAAAAAAATGTAATTGTCCCAATTTGGTCCGTACACGTTCGCTAACACTAGACAAACCCCGTTAATATGGCCTGTGATAATAATAAAGCGTCCGTTTGGATCAGAAATGACCTTGGACACTGAAAGTGGGACTGACCTATGTATAAGAATAGCCACCCCCGTGACTTACTAGAAAAGGAAGAGTGGTAAAGCTGACCTACCCAGTCCCTTTTGATCTTTAAGTGGTCTGCAGTTGTAAGGCGAGTTTCTTGAATAAAAGCTATTTTGGTGTGTAGATGCTTCAAATGATTAAGAATTTTATTACGTTTTACTGGTGAGTTGAGCCCTTTGACATTCCAGCTGGCGAACCTAAGTGAACCACTAGGTGGTGTAGCACTGATCACTGAAGGCATAGAACCCTGTTGAGATTGCAATATAACCCCTGGTCAGAGACATGTATTCTATGCTTATGGCACATGTATTGAATGAAAAATATTGCACCCTCTGAGTAAGTGTAAATAGCATGAGAAAAAAAACAAAAAACTAACAATTATAAAAATACTAATTAAAACACGACACGCAACACCACCCCACCCCACAACCCTATCAGATGCGGATACAATGGTCCACATCAGACAACACTTTAACCAGTGAGCTTCCCTACTACAATCCCTCACCACATTTTGCCACCCAACCTCAGTTCTATTTATAGCAACCATATACAGCTGAGAACATTTGACAAGAAAATAAATAAGTAGATAAGTAAAGAGCTAACAATACTCAAGTGTTCAGCGTGTTAAACAAATCCATGTATAAGGAACTTATACATATGAAAAAACTATATACGTAAGTCAAAACGTCTGCATAAATAGTGGGCTCTACAGTCAAAAGAAATGCAATATAAACAGGGCATCGTTCAGAAAAATAAATACAAATTAAATAACTACGATAGGTAGCATTATACACCAACAGTAGCCCTTTTAAGTGGCATATACGTTAAACAGTAATACGAAAACTTAGTCAATTAAACTAACATGAGCCATAGAAGAGTACAAAAAAATAAATAATAAACATAAAAAAAGAACACTGACCAGACCAGTTTGACTAAAATTCGTAACTTACAGTTATTAAGATACTCAAGTCCCTGGTCGCGATCCAAAGCTTCAATGCAAACTATTGTGCTTCTAAACTCCGAACGTAGTTGTTGGCTTCAGAAGCAGATAGCAACCACACTTTCTCACCGTTGGCAAGTGTGATGCGTAATCTGGCTGGGAAGAGGAGAGCAGGTTTGAGACCGTGTTTATAAAGTTCCGCCATGGCATCTTTAAACTCGCCGCGCAACTTCAGGACATCAGGACTGTAGTCGTCAAAGATCCGAATCGTGTGGCCTTGGAAGGTCAGGATGCCTTTTTTACGGGACTCGCGAATAACCAAATCCTTCATCTGGTATTGCTGGAAACGCAGAATGACCGGACGTGGTCTCTGCCCCGAAGCAGGCTTGGGAGCAGGGATTCGGTGAGCTCTGTCCAGCTCAGGCGGCGACGGTAAGATCTGATGGCCGAAGACCTCAACAAGAAGTTGGGAGAAGAAGGTCGTCGGGCGTGGACCTTCAATGGACTCAGGTAGGCCCATGATGCGAACGTTCTGCCGTCGGCTACGCCCCTCCAAGTCCGAAACTTTAGCTTGCAGACCCTCGTTGTCCTTCCGTAGCCCAGAGAAGGCAGCCTCTAAGTTTGCGAGACGCAGGTCCACCTCCGTGAGTCCGGATTCAAGGGATCCGATGCGCTGATCATGAGCTGCGACCGTGGAGTGAATGTTGTCTAGCTTGGTGTCCAGGCACTCAAACGAAGCTTTAAAGTCGGCGGCCAGAGAGGCTCTGAGCTCCTCGTGCAAGGCGCTAATTTCAGCTAGCGTAATGCTGGTGCCAGATGACAAAGTGCTTCTATCTCATTGCTTCTCTTTTTTACACTGTTTACCCTTTCCTTTGACATACTGAGTGAGAATATGGTACTGAGACTATTAATAAACCAAAGCTGTCTACAGGGTTCATACACATTTTTACCAATAAAATTCCATGACTTTTCCATGACTTTTCCATAACTTTGAGGTAAATATTCATGACCCAATGTTTCATGAAATGTCTATGTATTAGGGATGTGACGAGATCTCGTGAGATCCGATGCATCTCGCGAGACCAGTGACGATGACGATGACGATATCCTTGCAAAACATTTTGCAGTGTTTACATAAGAGCTGCACCATTAATCGTAAAAAAATTGCGACTTTGCTTTCAAACACCCACGCAATATTTTTCTGAATCACAACGATTCAGCTATGTCTATAGCGACTGTTTCACATCGCGAGTGTCATGGATCATAGAAGCATGTTTTGTCACTGCCATGTTGATGAATCAGAGGGTCGGCCATCATCATCCTTCCGATGTGAACGCTGTCATTCACTGATATGGGCGGCCACTGACGCTTATGATGTGAAACAGGTGTTAAAGACATTCTGCATTCATGCTGCTGCTGGTCCAAAAGAGCAACACAGTCTTTTTTCAACAGACATCATTATTTCTGTTACAGACATTTAAATAACAGAAGTAATAGGAATGCACTGAATTTCGGCAACCGAAATTGTGGTCGAATAAGCGAGGAGACCGAATAAATTGTACCGAACGATGACGTGACACGATCAAATAGTGCTAATGCAGCAAACATGTCTGCAGTGTGGAAGTATTTAAAACTGTCAAGAAAGATGCAAAACTCATTACAAGCACAAAGCACCGACTGCGAGACTGTTTAGCACTGCATCTCATGTCTCCGGGTGGATGATGCTGCTACTGTAATGATGATTGAAATTGCGAAATGGCCTCAAACGATTAGTAAATAAACTGCAGAATGTTATGTTTTCTAATACAAGCACAAATTTGCATATAACAGTGCTGCACAAGCTTGCCGCCCAGGATTCAAAGTCCAAAGCGTGCGAGAAAATCTGCACTAAAAAACACTGTTACTCGGCAGTTGCATTTTATTAGTTTTTTTAAAGGCATGTGCCAATGCCATACATGCGACAAACATCTTCCAATCTCGTCAGAATCAATTTATAAATCTGCTGTCAACAAAAAGAAGCACTGAGGTAATCCTGTGGGTTTCTGCCAAAATAAATGCTCCTTCAACATTAAAAATGTTAGTATTGTAATTTTAATTATGTTCTGTAAAATAAAATTTAAAAGTAAGACAATAATAATGATAATAATAATAATTACACTACAAAAGCTCTATTAATAAATTTATTATAACATTCACACAGTGTTCAAATTGGGATCTGTAATATATTCTAATGTTCTAAAAGAAGTCTCTTCTGCTCAGCAAGGCTGCATTTATTTGTACAGAAAAAAATACATGCCTGATTCAAGAAGGGGATCTCAAAAATTGTGCTTTGTTGGTATAATGTCTGATAGATTGTTAACAAATGGTAAAAAACACCTTTTGTTCGCTTTAGCTTTGGCCAAGAATTTTCATTTCAGTGCATCCCTAAGAAGTACTGAGATAAAAGTTTATAGTTTGGGTATAAACACTTACAGTAGCGATCAAATAGTAGCAGTAGCAAGTATAAGTAGTCTACAGTAGCGATCAAAACGAAAGCATCTTAACACTTGTATTGTTAACGACAACCCATTTAAAAAGTATTTGTAATTGAATCATTAATTCAGGAGATTACAATAGTTTAAGTCTTTATGAAGTGAGACACTGATTCCTTCATTTAATTTATTTTGTTCAAATGAATATATTTTTAAAAGACTTCAGCAATGAACATTTTGTCAGACCCACTAATAAATTACATTGTTTTGTTTAGTTTTCTAATATTTTTTTTATCAGAATTGTGAGAGAATCGTGATCTCCTATTTATATATAAAAAAGTGTGATTCTCAATTTATCCAGAATCGTGCAGCATGTAAACTTGTTGTTATTACAGCTTATAATTCATTAAAATAGAAGCTTAATTTCATAAAGTACAAGGTGATTTCAAAATGCACCTACATTTTTTTGCATTTTGTGTTTTTCAGTTGAATAAAATACTATTTTCCCCTATATAATTCATCATTAAGGATTTAAAAAAATAAGTCTAAAAATCTCGTCTCGTGGGATAAGTGTCTCGTCACACCTATGTATACATGTTAAATAGAAAAATCAATGTTTTACCACAGCATATTATTACTAAAATAAATGACAAGCTTTGTAGTTTAGAATACAAAATAACCATTAATTTAAATACGATTGCACAGTAACAACAATAAACGCAATAGCCACCTTTAGCGCCCACAGTACCTCTGCAGTTAGGGTTTCGTTTCTGGACACGGCACTCGAAATGGTCTTTTTTACAGTGGCTGAAAGGGAAGCACCGCAGCTGGAGCACTAGCGTAGCCAGAAATGTTAAAGTTGGGTGGGCCTACATAAAACTGGGTGGGCCAAGTGTGTAGCATATGAAAACTGAATGTAAAATTGCCAACACACAATACAGCACTAAGGTTCATTACACAGTACTTCTAAATCATGCATTAACATTAGTATTTGTTATATTAATGTTCATTTCAAAATTCAGGACATTATTAAAATTCAAAGTTGTATCTGTTAACATTTGCATGAGCTGGTTAACAAAGATGAATAAACAACACGGTAACAATGTATATTCTAATGTTAGTTAATGCATTAACTAACGTTAACTAAAGGAAGTGTATTAAAAAGCATTACCTCAGTCAGTGTGAAACAATGGGGCTTCGCAAATGAATTCATAATCAAACGTCTCTGTCAGTTCACCACATCGAGGACCGCAGAAATGTGCGCAGCTGCAAATTATGCAGTTGTTGTGGCGACCAGTATCCAGCACAAAGTTAATGTGTTTCTTTCCACAAAGGACACATTTTCAGCGGATCAAACACTGTACCTATGTTAATATGATGCTTCAAACCCGCTTGGTTCAGAAGATTCCGATCGATAAATCCATCACCCGCAGGTGGTCTGTCGGGTTCATTTGTAGAAGGTCCAGATTTATTGCTAAGACTTTTACTTTTTAAAGAATTTATCTGAATTTATGATTGCTCAACTCGGCTATTTTCAAATTTAACTCCACAAACGCGCGCATTTTACTATTATATCCTTACGTCGTAAACATAACGTTGTGGGTGGGACTAACAGAAACTGACGAATCATCATCATTTTGACAAGCGTGATGCACCTATAGGAAGAGGGAAAACTAAGAAACGACCTGTAATTGACCATGAAAGCAAGCGTTTAATATTTTTTAATAAATATATAAAAATACAGTGAAATAAGACGTTTATTAGTATCGTTTAATAAATTACATCCATTTGGAAAATTACCAACTTCTCATTCGAAATGTCGAACGTTTTACGGCACAGTGTACCTTTTGCACGTCAAGTCAAGTCACCTTTATTTATATAGCGCCTTTAACAATACAAATTGTAACAAAGCACTGCACAGTATCAACATAGGCAAGTTGTGTCAATAATGTAAAATGATAGGATTTAACACTCAATTTTCAGCTGAATGCATTTCATTATTGAATTTAGTGATGGCATTGTCCAGCTCAGTTCAGTTTAAATAATATTTGTGCAATCAAGTCGATGATATTGCTGGAAATGAAGATTCCCCAACTAAGCAAGCCAGAGGCGACAGCGGCAAGGAACGAAAACTCCATCGGTGACAGAATGGAGAAAAAACCTTGGGAGAAACCAGGCTTAGTCGGGGGCCAGTTCCCTCCGGCCAGACAAACCAGTAGTTGTTCCAACTGCAGCAAAGTCAGAGTGTCCAACGTCACACGTCCCTGATCTTTCTCAAGCCACCCCTTATACTTTTCATCATAAGCCATACAATGTTAAATCGCCATTTTCCTGCCATTGCGTGAGTTTACTACATAATACTAGCTGCAACAGCGTCTGCGAGTCACCGTTACCCCACACAGAGAAGATCACGTGACGGATCGCGTGAACGTTAACTATTGTAATTTAACCAATATTATCAACTAAAACATTCACATACACAGAGATTGTGAAACAAATTTCCATGACTTTTCCAAAACTTTGTGGGTTAATTTATTTTTCCAAAACTTTTCCAGCCCTGGAAAATGCCGTTTTAAAATTTCATGACTTTTCCAGGTTTTTCATGACTGTACGAACCCTGTGTCTAAGAAGATCTGAAACGGTGAGGTTATAAAATACGTAAATAAAAAGTTAAGGGGAGCGGGTCGTACACGTGTCTACTCTGCAGGCGACATAACCGGAAGTCATAAAATAAACGTATTTAATCTGATTAATCGAAATAATAATCGGCCAACTAATCGATTATCAAAATAATCTTTAGTTGCAGCTCTACATCTCAGTGACACGACAGCCGTCGATTGTTTTTTGTAATACATTTCTATATTTAGCATGTACTTATAGTGTGCGGGATCATTTTTATTAATATTCTGTTGATTTAAAATAGTATGTTGTTTTTCTGAGGGTAAACCTATGTAATGCATTATTAAAGAAGCTATTGTTTCAGCTCCGGGAATTAATTTATTAAAAATTTATATTGCTTTGATTAAAGTAATATTAATATTTCACTTATGATTATACAGTGTTAATGACTCGTCCAGCGACCAATTAACATCAGTATAACTTTGTCAATTTGTTTCTCTTGCCTCGTGGCCAACGATAGCAATAAAACAAGATTAATAATCTTTCTCAGCTATGAGCGAGGTAACGTTTTCTTTATGGCAATAATGTTAAAATACTTGAAAAATCACATCCCAGAGACAATACTTTATAAAATGAAGCAAGGTTTATTTACAATACTAATATTATAACATACATGGACTAACGTTAACTAATAAAACACATAAACGAACACACACATTCATACAGGAATTTCGTGAGTAACCTTGAAAGATAGCACTCTATTTCATAGCTTAAACCACATAAGAAGATCACGACATAACTAGATTATGTTCCTGTGTTCAGATCAATTCCAGGTTCAGTTAGGATAAAAACTTAGTTTGAGATACTTGCTTTATGTTGGTTAAGCAGGCTGTGTCTTTGGTTTCGTTTCACGTGTGTCTCCACGTGTTGCTCGATCCTTTGTTTCGTTCCACATGTGTCTCCACGTGTTGCTCGATCCTTTGTTTCGTTCCACGTGTTACTCTGGGAACCTCTGTTGGCTCGCGTCGCTGTTGCGTGACGTCACGGGGAAGCCCTTTTCTTATCTGCGGTTGTCTGGTTCTGCGTTGAGATGGACAGCGTGTTACGCTGCTGGCTGTCTTGAATTTGCCTAGTTTGTCTCAGCCGGTGTTAAGGCGAGGGTCCAGCGGACAGGCGTCCGGGTCCTCCATGCGCGAGTTGGAGCGCGATGGAGGGCGAGTTGCGAGAACAGGAAGAGAGAGCGAGAGAGCATTCGCGCTTCGTTTTTAAACTGACGATTTGGACCCGCCCACAGGTGGCTGTTCGAATCAGAGTGTCCGTGTGGGGCGGAGCCCCGCCCATGTCCATGGGGCATACCATCGTTACACTTTCATGTGACGAAAAATAACCTTTTACCCACGTATTAAACTCTTACCATGTTTACCCATTTATAATATCACCACATCCGTCACCTTACTGAGTCATACATTTTCGCAACCGTTCATATAAGTCTAAACACTGCATTTGGCACACACAGTATATATTGCACAGTTAAGGCACAGATTTAAAATCATCCCACATTTCCTAAATAATTCACATTCACACAAGCATATGAGAGAAAGAGTACAACATTAATATCCATATGCTTCTTGTGTAGATGGTTTCAATAGCCATGAGTTAAATGAATGTCAGGAATACTCTATGTAGATCGCGTTCCTTTGTTCTCTTCGACGAGAACAAGTGCGCGCTTTTACTTCCAAAGGAGGAGGGGCTTTAGATCCAGACTTTAGTTGGTTGGTATTTATGACATGGTACATGAAAGTAACCAAATTCCCCAAAGATGTGCTGTTCTTCCATCACCTTTCTCTACACCTAAGTTATGTTGTAAAGAGTTGTTAAAAGTAATTGCAGTTATGTTTTGAATGATTTGTTTTAATGTAAAAATAAAATTGTCAAGACAAAAAAAGTATCTATTTAAATGTTTATATTATATATATTGTGTAAGAATTATACGTTGTATAAAAAAATTAATAATGCACAATATAATAATTTTATTTCCACGTATAACAAAAAATACAAAATGCAAAGAAAGCCTCATTTCAAATAAATTACATTACAAAAATGTATAACGCATATAATGCTTTTAATTTTTTACTTACAAACATAAACTGTACAGAAATTAGGCTATTTCATTGGCAAACCGACTTAAAATAAGATTTTTAATGCAACCCTTTTTCCACTGTTTCCTCTTTTTGAGAGAATGGTTAAATTATATGTTAACCATCCTCTCAAGAAGAGAAACAGTCGGCCCATTCTCTTCCTGCTTTCTTGGGCTCTTCTCTCCTCCGTTTCCCTCTGGAAACTTATGTCTTCTCGGAGTAGCTCCACCAGCTCATCCTCACGGCCCCGTTTTTTTTCTTGCCTGTTGTTGGTGCAGGCTCATCTTCCTCACAGTCACCCACTGCTGAACTTGGTCCTGGTGTTTCCATCCAACAAATAAGGCCCAGGTTTCAGCAGTAGGTTTCCCACTCACTCCCTCACCCGTCCGAGGACACTTGCAATCCTAAGGCAGAGTAAATAAACCATGAATTTCATGAAAACCAAGAATTTTGAAAAAATGTCAAGTTAAGTCCAGTCAAGTCACCTTTATTTATATAGCGCTTTTAAAAATACTAATTGTGTCAAAGCAACTGCACAATATCAAAATATGAAAATAGTGTATCACTAATAGTGTATCACTTTCAATGATACACTATTTTAAAATAGTGTATCACTTTCACCGGCGACTACTGAGAAGCTACAAGGCCTCTGTCTGCTGCTGAAGCCGGACCCCGAGACCGCGGCCTCGCCTACTGATGCTACCCGCACAAAGCGGCGACGCCGGCGGTGTGAGAGGGGACAGAAGCAAGCGTGGAGGTATTCGAGCTAGGCTAAGGGCTAACCCCATTAGACCAGCAATTCCATCACTCATGCTCTCAAACGTTCGCTCTCTTAATTCGACTTAATTCAACTCAGCCGGTCTACACAGCATGAGACAAGGGATTGTTGTGTGTTTGTTTTCACTGAAACATGGCTAAACGACAACATCCCGGACTCCGCCATTCAGCTTTACAGACTTTTCTGCTGCCGAGCGGACAGAGATTCATCACTGTCTGGTAAGACTCGCCGGGGCGGCTTGTGTGTGTATATCAACAAAGAATGGTGTAACAATGCTGTGGTATTATCAAAACACTGTTCATCGCTGGTGGAGTTTATGGTTGTGAAATGTCGACTGTTCTATCTGCCGCGGGAGTTCACGGCCATTGTTATTGTCTATTGTCTAAGGTCTATTGTCTATTGTTAAAGACAGTTTTACCAAAGTTCTACCAACATGTGAACTTTGCAACAAGGGGAAATAACACACTGGACTTTGTTTACACAACAGTGAAAAACGCATTCAAAGCCGAACCCCGCCCCCACCTCGGATACTCAGACCATATCTCTGTTATGCTAAACCCAGCATACAGACCACTTCTCAAACTGGCCAAACCGGTTCAAAAGCAGATCACGGTATGGCCAGACAATGCTACCTCAGCACTGCAGGACTGCTTCCAGGACACAGACTGGAACATGTTTAAAGAGGCGGCCACCTATAACAATCACACAGACCTACACGAGTACACTGAAACTGTGACTGCTTACATCAAAAACTGCATTGATGATGTGACAGTCACCAAGACCATCACCACATGTGCAAACCGGAAGCCATGGATGACAGCAGAGGTTCGTGGGCTGCTAAAAACCAGAGATGAAGCGTTCACACCAGGAGATAAAGCAGCCCTCAAAACAGCAAGAGCCAATCTGTCCTGAGGCATCAAAAATGCAAAACGGTCATATGGCAATAAAATCAACAATCATTTCACAGACAGCAGAGACACACGGAGCCTGTGGCAAGCCATTCAGACCATCACTGACTACAAGCCCCCGCCACAGGCCTGTGATGATGACACATCCCTCCCAGATGCACTCAACCACTTTTATTCACGGTTTGAAATGCAAAACGACACACCTGCACAAAAACTACCCACACCTCCCAACGACCAGGCACTCTGTCTGTCTCCAGCCGACGTAAGGAAGACCCTATCTAGGATTAACCCACGCAAGGCTGCGGGTCCTGACAATATACCTGGCCGTGTACTGAAAGACTGTGCTGAACAGCTGACAGATGTCCTAACAGATATCTTCAACACCTCGCTGAGCCAGGCAGTCATCCCCACACTCAAATCCACAACAATCATACCGGTACCAAAAAAAATCACCTGTGTCCTGTCTAAATGACTACCGTCCCATAGCACTGACTCCAATCATAATGAAGTGCTTTGAGAGGCTAGTCATGCACAACATCAAAACCAGCCTCCCCAACACACTCGATCCGCTCCAGTTTGCATACCGCCCAAACCGCTCTACGGATGATGCAATTTCCTCCACCCTTCACCTGGCTCTTACCCACCTAGAGAATAAAGACTCCTATGTTAGAATGCTGTTCATCGACTTCAGCTCAGCATTCAACACAATAATCCCACAACAGCTCATCAAAAAAATTAAGCCTAGTGGGCCTCAACAATTCCCTCTGTAACTGGATCCTGGACTTTTTAACAGGAAGACCTCAGTCAGTTCGGGTCGGCCACAACACCTCGAGCACTACCACACTGAGCACAGGTGCCCCACAGGGCTGTGTGCTCAGCCCGCTGCTCTTCACGCTGCTGACCCACGACTGCACTGCCAAGTTCAGCTCCAACCACATCATCAAGTTTGCCGATGACACATCAGTGGTAGGTCTCATCAGCAACAATGATGAAATGCACTACAGAGAGGAAGTGGCACAGCTGGCTGAATGGTGTGGCGCTAACAACCTGTCACTCAATGTGGAGAAGACAAAGGAGGTTGTGATGGACTTTAGGAGAAACTCTGTTGACCACCCCCCACTGACCATCGACAGCTCGACTGTGGAGAGAGTCAGCAGCACTAAATTCCTGGGGGTGCACATCACAGAGGACCTCACCTGGACCACCAACACCATGTCTGTCTCCAAGAAGGCACAACAGCGCCTACACTTTCTCCGCCGGCTGAAAAGAGCAAGTCTCCCTCCACCCATCCTCACCACCTTCTACAGGGGTACCATTGAGAGCGTGCTGACCAGCTGCATTACTGTCTGGTACAGGAAATGTGGTGCAGCAGACCGCAAGACCCTCCAGCGGACAGTGAACACCGCTGCAAAAATCATTGGTGCCCCTCTCCCCTCCATCCTGGATATTTTCCTTACACGATGCTCCAGCAAAGCAAAAAGTAGAAGGACCCCACCCATCCCTCCCACAGTCTCTTCGAGCTCCTACCCTCAGGAAGACGGTGCCGGAGTATCAGAGCCCGCTCCGCCAGACTGCTCAACAGCTTTTTCCCCCAGGCTGTGAGAGCCCTGAACTCACATCACTCCGCCCCTCTCTGAAACCCCAAACAAACCCCTACCTCATGAAACATGGACCACCCCCCCCCCACCTTACCACATCACATGAAAAAAACTGTCAAATGTTTATTTTTGTGCAATTCAAGTGTGCTACGCACAGGTGAGCGGGCCTGCACAAGCCACCTGTAGCAACACACTCTCCTCTACATGCACTAGACACTTTCACACAACACTGTGTGTCCATAATCCCACAAAAGACTGTTTGTAATATATGACTGTAATGTATGTATGTTTACTGGCTCACACACCACAAATTACCTCACACTGTTCCCCAGCCAGCTGCTTGAATGTCTCTCTTTTTGCACATGTACAGTATTTTAAGTCATCTGCACAGTTGTACAGTTTGTATTTTTTTTAGTTTGTATAGGTAACCACTTTTATATATAGCATATGCATAGTCAAAGCTGACAGTATGTTAGTTGTGTATAGGTTTATACTGTTTTACTTCGTGTTGTATATCTGTATTAATGTAGCACCGTGGTCCTGTGAGGCACGACATCTCGTCCCACTGTATGTCCACACATGTAGCCTCCACTCACACAGGACCCCCAACAAACTAAATCCACTGCTCAAACTCCCATCTTCTTCTTCTGTCCCCTCACTGAGGCAGAATATCCAACCTTCTCCTCTCCAGCCATCCTACAACATGTCCTCTAGACCAGTGATTCTCATCCGGTGGGGCCGCGGCCCACTAGTGGGCCTTTCGACGCCATCTGGTGGGCCGTGTAGGCATGGTAACTACCCCAAAATGTATTTTTTAGATTGACATTCTTGTTATTTCCTTTTTTTCCTAATTTATCTAATTGTTCTTAATGAATTTATATGATCAAAAAGACGCAAGTCAACCAAGATACATTATCTAAAAGCTAATTTTATGTTTAATACGCAACACCAATCAACGTCACAACGTCATTGAACGTTTGTTCGACAGATGCTGTAACTACATTACTGTAATATGGATCGTTTTCTGAAAAGAAAAGCAGACATGGGAGACAGACCTGTGCAAGCAAAAGCTTCGAAGGTGTGTGAGAAATACGACGCTGAATACATTAAATTCGGTTTATAAGGCAGTCCTGAGACTAAGCCCAAGGCGCAGTGTGTTGAATGGGAGAAATTTTGTCAATGAGGCGCTAAAACCATCAAAGCTGCAGAGACCATTTGAACTCAAAACATCCCGGGCTGTGATTGGGAAGCCCGAATAATAGGGTTTCAAAGGAAAAAGATGGGCTTCATGCTCAACAAAAAGTCATAACATCGTTGCAACTCAATCAACAAAGTCACCTTGAAAGCTGCTATATGGTTGCCGCTCGGTGCTCGTAGTAAGAAAGCTTTACTATCGCTGAGGAACTTATTTTGCCAATGCCTGTGATATGTATCGATAGTTACTGGTGACGCAGCTGCAACCAAAATCAGTCAATACCACTTTCCGATGACACCGTGACTAGACGAATTGTTGACATGAGTGATGACATTGAAATGCAACTGTGGAACCGATAAAGGCAATCCCTTATTTGCCATACAGCTGGACGAGTCGACAGACGTAAGTAACGCCCGCGTTACTGTTAGTTGTTATCCGATACTGCATGGACTGTAATCTTTGGAACATCAGCTATTTTGCAAAGAACTTCCAACGAGAACAGCGGCAGATAATGTCATGCACTGCCTTGACGAGTATTTCACTGAAAAAATGGCGCGGACTGCTATGACGGAAAACATCGCGAGTTGTTAAACAAATCCAAAGCGAGCGCCAGAAGCAAAGTGGACGCATTGATTCTTCCCACAGGGAAAGCTTGCAACCAAGCAGATGTCACCAACAACTGCATGAGGTCATGAACATTGCTGTGAAAAACTGTTAACTATATAAGAAAAATACACTCAAACTCAAGGTGTTTTGCAGCTCTGTGTTAACGGCTTTATTTGATCATTTGCAGAGCTCTTGTACCACAGTGAATACGTGCCTTTCAAGAGGATGTGGCTTAATCGTCTTGTTTGAACTGAGAAAAGAAGTTGCACACATTTCTGGGAAGAGCAACGCTCCCCTCTTTGCTGAGCATAACACTGATAATGCAATTTTGTTCAAAACTGGCCGACTTATCGATATTTTGATCAGTAAATCAGCTGAATGTATCAATGCAAAGCAGAAACAGCACAGTGTTTTGGTTTCAGGACCAAATTGAGGGATTCAAGAAAAAACTAATTCTTTGGAATAGAAGAGTCAAGGAGGATGATTAGACATGTTTCCTCGTTTCAGCGAAACCTTTGAAGCCTCTTCTCATGTGAACATATCAAGTGTCATAACCCACAACTTGTCCTCAGTTGTCTCAAAAGTTTGCTGACTACTTCCCAGAGGAACCCTCGACATGGAAAACCTTGGATTTTGGGGACCCATTCTCTGTGGATTCCTGTTTCAGAAGACATGGCTCTGTCTACTGTGTTGGAAAATGAACTAATGGAACTATCAGCTGACAGTAGCCTAAAACTTCACACTCTCACAAGTGACCGTTGCTTCATTTTGGTTACTGCTGCAAGTGAATATCCCTCTCTGTCAAAGCGGGCAATCATATTATATCTATTGCCTTTCACCACCACATACTTATGTGAGTCAGGGTTCTCCACTGTGACTATCACAAAAGCAAGGAGTCAAACTGAAAGCTACTTTGAATGCGACTCTCCGTGTCAGTCTCTCACCCATTTCACCAAGACTTGATCTTAATATCTCCAAGAAGCAACCCAAGTGTCCTCACTGAGGTCTGCAGAATATGCATTTTGTAGCAAGGGTTGTGTCCAGTATTTACAGTATGGTTTTTTACTACATTGAACTACTCCAAAACCCATTCATGTTAATATGTAATGAGTGGTTGTTAATGAAAACTGTGTTATGACGTGTGACACACCTGTTAGACTTCCTCATTTTTTGATGTGTGGAAGGGGAATAAGTACGTTCCAGTTTTTCTCCAGTTGAATTAAAAAATATAATATATATAATACAAGTATTATTACATAATGCTTCAAGTTGTTTAATATGTAAGATTGTTTTAAACGGTCATGTTCATATTGCTAATTGTATTTGATAAATTACACTTAAAAGATGTAAATTGGGGGGAATGACATTTGTTGAACATTTCTGCTAATGAAAAGATGAAGTTCCCTTCTTGTGTGTCTGACCTGTTGTATTACAGGTATGTTAGCCTGAATGTGGGGCTGTATTAATTAATTAATTTGTTAAAAGAGTGTCTTCTTGTGTGTCTGACCCTCAGTGGCTGACCTGAGCGTGCACTGTTATTGTTACAGGAATAAATGTTACTGATAAACCTCCTGACAGGTCTTTTTTTATACACTAGAGTTTTTCATCTATATAGCTGACTTGACCTAGTCTGCTACAGTGTTCATAACAATAACAGCAGAGTATGTCATTGTACTTTTGAATTTTCTGTTATTCTGTGTTCATACTATCATATTTGAAGGTGTCCCTTGGAATGTTTTTAAACAGTCATTGGTGGGCCACGAGTTGCAAAAGGTTAAACCCCTGCTCTAAGAACCCTATCCCCCACACGACCCTGCTCCAAGCAATCTCTCCCGCACTCTTACCAGCAACTCACACACAGCATCAACACAAACTCTCCTCACATGCATCTTTCCACAAGCAGGCCGGGTAACCCCACTGCTCAAAACCTACATAAACACTTCTCTTTTAGAAAACTACAGACCTGTCTCTCTCCTTCCATTCATTTCCAAAAACACTTTCGAACGAGTTGTCTTCCAACACAGGTCTCATTGTTTCTTTCACAGAACAACAAACTGGACGCTAAACAGTCAGGTTTCCAGGAGTGGCCATTCAACTGAGACTGCGCTACTCTCGTCACTGAAGCCCTGGCTAATTTCAAAAGCCGATTTCCAAATCATCAGTTCTCATTCTGCTGATCTGTCTGCCGCTTTTGACACTGTCAATCATTAGATTCTCTTTGTCCACCCTCTCATCACTGATATCACTAGGGATTCCACTTCGCTGTTTGAATCCTATCTCACATGTCTCCTTTCAAGGTGGCATGGGAGGAGAGGTATCCAAAACACATCAACTGGTCACTGGGGTTCCCCAGGGATCGGTCTTGACCTCTCCTTTTCTCCACATACAACTACAACAACCGCTTGCTCCCATCATAACAGGCACATGGCTTCTCCTACCATCTTCTATGCTGAGACACACAGCTCTATCGCTCCATTTCGACCAATGATCCAACGGTAGCTGCACGGAAATCTCAGCAGCCTGGCGGACATCTCGGCATGGATGAAAGAACACCATCAAAGCTCAACCTGGCAAAGACCGAGCTTCTTGTCTTCCCTGCAACTCCAACTCTACAGCATGATTTCACGTTTCAGTTAGGTTCATCAACAATTACCCCATCAGCTTCTGTCAGAAATCTTGGTGTAATCTTCGATGACCAGCTGACCTTCAAAGAGCACATTGCAAAGACTGCTCGATCTTGCAGGTTTGCACTACACAACATCAGAAAGATCAGGCTATTTCTGACAGAGCAAGCTGCACAACTTCTTGTCCAGGCCCTTGTCATTTCTAGACTGGACTACTGCAATGCTCTTCTAGCTGGACTTCCATCAAACACAATCAAACCTCTACCAAATGATTCAAATGCAGCAGCACGACTGGTCTTCAACGAACCCAAAAGAGCCCATGTTACACCTCTCTTTGTCTTCCTTGCACTGGCTACCAGTTGCAGCTCGCATCCAGTTCAAGACACTGATGCTTGCATATAAGAACAACCACAGGCTCAGCACCCACCTACTTCCACTCACTATTACAAATTTACATCCCCTCCAGAAGTCTGAGATCTGCTAGTGAGCGACGCCTCGTGGTACCATCACATAGAGGCTCAAAATCACTCTCCAGAACATTCTCTTTCACCATTCCTGGCTGGTGGAATGATCTTCCTTCCCCCATCCGAATGCTGGATCCCGTCAATTTTCCAAGCAACAACTGAAAACTCATCTCTTTCAACTCTACTTGACTTCATCATCATAAAAAAAAAAAAAATTCTTTAACTTTTTCTAAATCTTCATCTTTCTCTTTATCTTTCTCTCCTTCCCTTGCTAGCTTGTACTTATTTGAACAATGCCTGAGACTTGGTGTTATTGGCACTTCCTCTGTATGTTTGCCTCTTCAAGATTAATCGTTTTATGTACTCCCCAATTGTAAGTCGCTTTGGATAAAAGCGTCTGCTAAATGACTAAATGTAAATGTAAATGTAATGTAGCGGAATGACAATAAAGCTCAACTTGACTTGACTTGACTTGACTAATGTAAAATTATGAGATTAAATGCCCATTTTTCAGTTAAAGAGATTTCATTATTGAATTCAGTGATGTCATCGTCCAGCTCAGTTCAGTTTAAATAGTATCTGTGCAATCAGTTGGTGATATCGCTGGAAATGAAGTGTCCCCAACTAAGCAAGCCAGAGGCGACAACAGCAAGGAACCAAAACTCCATCGGTGACAGGACGGATAATTTTTTTTGGGAGAAACCAGGCTCAGTCGGGGGGCCAGATCCCCTCTGGCCAGACGAACCAGTAGTTTGTTCCAACTGCAGCAAAGTCAGATTTTAAGGGCTCTTACCCGGTGGCTGTCTAGGTGATGGGTCCTCACTGGGGATCTGTCTCCGGGGCTCATCTAGGTGTCCTGGTCTCCGCTGACGTTCAGAGCTGTAGAGGTCGTCTCTAGGTGTTGATCCACCATCTGATCTGGATAAAGAAACATGAAAATCCTGGGCTGGATAAGGTGGGGGGGGGGTGGCTGCAGTGACCACTGGCTGGATTAGAAAAGACGGTGGGCTACGGTGACCACGAATAAAAAGAAAAGACAATAGTAGCATAGGATGTCAATGTTATTACGATGTAACAAATACATCTTGTTATATGGTAAGTGTTCCAGGTTCCGGTTGACCTAATTAATACAGCCTAACAATCCTTTAACGGATTTGAATATTAGAAGCGTATTAGTGTGTTAAGTGTACGCCAGGTTAAAGAGATGGGTCTTTAATCTAGATTTAAACTGATAGAGTGTGTCTGCCTCCTGAACAGTATTAGGTAGATTGTTCCAGAGTTTGGGCGCTAAATAGAAAAAGGATCTGCCGCCGGCAGTTGATTTTGATATTCTAGGCATTATCAAATGGCCAGAGTTTTGAGATCGTAGCGGACGTGGAGGACTATAATGCGATAAGCACTCGCTCAAGTACTGAGGAGCTAAGCCATTCAGGGCTTTATAAGTAATTAACAAGATTTTAAAATCTATACGATGTTTAATGCCAGTGCAGTGTTGACAGAACCGGGCTAATGTGGTTATGCTTCCTGGTTCTAGTAAGAACTCTAGCTGCTGCATTTTGGACCATCTTTAGTTTGTTTATTAAGCGTGTAGAGCAACCACCTAATATAGTATTACAATACTCTAACCTTGAGGTCATAAACGCATTAATTAACATTTCTGCATTTGGGTTCTATACATGGGATGTACGGTCTCATGGAGCTGATGGTCAGGTGCAGGGGAGTTGGCCTGTGTGGCTGTCGTGGGCGGTTAGCCATCTGCCGATGTGCTGTTTGGGTGCCATGATCATCTGGCGTTAGGATGGATATCTCTGTGGTGAGAGACTTTTTGCCAAGATCTGGGCGTTTCTCTTAGTAGGAGGGCTTTCTGGTAGGTTGTTGGTTTCTCATGCCACTCGTAGTTAAAAGGAGTCTGATAGTCTAATATATCCTGTTTGCCCTGCTGGGAGACCACTCACAGGATCAGTTCCTTTTATGTCCTCAGGATCTCTGTTGCTGGCCCGTGTGCTCTCCAGAGTCAGTTCTGGGTACTGTGCAGAGATAGGCAGGATTTTAACAGTCTCTATGGAGGCAGCGCTGTGTTCTCTGTTGGCCATATGCGCTGTGTTCTCTGTTGACCAGTTCCGCAGATGTCATGTGATCATTGTACAGGGGAAGGCCACTGCGCTTGGGTGGTGACTCACAATATGATGTGGATTTCGGGAGGAGGGAAGGTTCTGGAGTTGAAGCCTTCCTCCCTTGTGGCCTGTTCTGTCGTCTGCCGTAGACTCAGAGCTGGCTGTAGCAGGCTTCTTGTAGTTTTTGTAATCCGCTTTGACAGTTTAGATTGCTGGTAAAGGAATGTTGTGTTTAAAGTCTGGAGGTGATCCTGAGCAGATAGTCTGTCTCGTGTGGTCACATTAAGCAGATTTCAAGCATAAAAGTTCATCTTTTGCTGGCAGGCAAGTGCGGTGGCCTTCCGCAGTATTTAGGTTGACAGTTGTATTGTCTCTGTCCAGCTTGTTGGGGTCTGTGGGGCCACACGGTTTGTTTGTCTGCTGTGATCCTCTGGAAGGGTCCCTGCCCCACCCCTGTGGTTGCTGGCTTGTGAAGTGTGAACAGTGGGCGCAGGTTTGGACTCTAGGCTGGGGGGCTGGGCATGCTTGCCAGGGGAAATTCTGTGTTGTGTTTTTTTCTTTCTGTTCACCTTGTTGTCTGAAAGCATATTTCAGTTAATTTGTGACATTGAGTTCACCCTGGCTAGATTGACTTTACCCGATTGGTGTTTAAAGTTGCCTCGTTGCTGAGCAGGGACTTGGATTTCAGCTCGGGCTGCTTGCAGGTGGCATTCACAAGCGTTGTTTTGGTTCACCTGGGCCATTACTTAAGAGAGCTACAGCCTGTTGGAGCCTTCTCTGGCTTCTATTCCAGCTGCTCTCTGTGCTCAGTGTCTAGTTTTTTTTGTTGAGGCATCCTGGAACTTCTACTTCCTCCTGTAGCTCCTTGTCCTCTTCATCTGCTGTCACTTGCTGGTCCAGCTGGTCTGGCAGTTCTGCACACACCCACGGTTCTCCGGGCCTCCTTGTGGTTGAAGCATCTTTCGCTCTGTGTTAACTGGATCAAGTGGTTGTAGGCAAGAGCACCGATGATCCTGGCTCTGTGGTTGTAGCCTTGGTTCGATCGGTTTGGAGTCTGCCAGTTCAGGTTGTCATCCAGCTGTTTCGCCCAGGTGCTGTAGATCAGGAGGGGTCCCGGACCGGAGGGCGTCTGTTGCAGCGCTTAGCCAAGCCTTTGGCTGGTCAGGTGGGTGGCAGGAATGGATGATCTGGACACAGGAGGAGAGAGAAAAGCACAAAAAGCCAATGCAAGTCCGTACAGATTTAGTGAGCTAAAATATTTGGGCTATGTGTTGTGTGGTTAACTGGGGTGATCAGTTAGTGATACAAACTAAGCGCTTAATTATCGTGACTGATAAGGCAAGAGTAGATAATTGGTGTGAGTGAGCACACGAAAACTATGAGTAATACTGTTGATGGGTGATAACCTAAGGGGTCATTTGATGACGTAGGCTATTCGGTTTATAAAGGTTATTACCAAGTATTTTCTGATGGTTCAGGCAGGTTCGGTCTCCAGGCACACAAAAACAACCAAAACAAACAGAACCAAAATTAATCAAACAAATCAGTTCAAACCTAGAAAAGAAAAGTGGGAAATCAAGGGCTTACTACCACCTCTAGGGGCTGTGACAAGGACTGTAGAGCGGGGATCTCTGGGGTTGTACTGCCTAGGGAGGTGACGAGAGATAGCTGGACAGACCAAACATGTTAAAGTAGAGAGGCTCTCTAGACCTCTTCAAGGTTCATATTGTGTGTATGACTATATCTTAGCTGTTGTTAGGCTTGGTGGTGAGCTGAGGTCACCCCGGTGAACTCCAATGTTTGGACAATCCCCCTGACTCACCCGAGCACACAACTTCAGGGGCTCCTGATCACTCGCACCCGTGGCAACCACTCAAACAACAATGACTTTTGACACAATATTGTGTTACTCAAGTGAGGGAGGGTCAATGACTAGCTGGCACAGCCAAAATTGGGTTTCGCCTGTGGGTCCCAAGTTACACGGACAACGTTTGGGCCTCGAGCTATGGATGAGTTTGCTCCTCTCAAAAGGGTGGACCACCGTGTAACTTCACAGGGTAATTAACCAAAATCGCTCTTATGTGTCAGTCATTATGGTCGATACAAGACCTGAGGTAACCCATTGCTGATGACATGCTGCGTGTTGCCCCCCGGAGTACAGGGTCAGAGGTATCTGAGGCCCCCCCCCCCCAGTAAATGTTGGGTAGGTCAGGCAGACGAGTCCAGTCACGATAATACCCAATGTATGACTCATCAGCTCACTGCCCAAGCACCAGGGGGCGTGCTAACTAACAGGGAACATTGAGAGGGGACAACAGAAAGATTAAGCTTCTATGATACATGAAGCAGCTTGATGCCAATGAGCAATGGAATCAGATGTGTGACGGTGGGCCACTAATAGATTTGAGGGCTCATTGTGCACCACAGTGGCTAGCATTACCTATGCCTATCCTATAGGGGAAGGAGAGGAAAAGTGTAACAAAATAAAATGTAAAATTAAAAACAAATTTAAAATGTCATAATTTCTTAGGAAAGTAAATGGATTTATTTTTTAAGTAAATTCAATTTTGCACAATAGGTGCAGCTAGACTTAACTACAGACTGGAGTAGATTAAATAAAATAAGCCCAAATAAAATAAAATAATTGCTGCAAATAACACAGTAAAATAAAATACACAAATAAACCAAAGCATATGGGGGAGACCAAAGTGTTATGGTAAGCAGACTGGACACAGATGAATGTTTAAACAATGCTGTATATTTATTGATTCAGTAATTGTGGGAGCAGGGAGAAATGGTGAGGATGACTTTTAGTAGTTTGACGAGAGAGTAAAGGATATACTGAAGGTACTTGTCTTGCCAGGAACTCGTGGATGACGAGGAGAAGCACACACCCCAGATCAATGGCGGCCCGCTGACAGACGAGGAAGACACAGGAACCCACGAGGAGGAGGAACAGGAGGTAAGTTTCTGAACAGGTAAGTATCAAGTAGGTCGTAGCGTGTAGCTGTTGAGAGTCCACTTCGTATAATCGAGATCGGACAGAGTGCTGGAGTTGGGTATGTGCCTTTATAGTGCTGGGTAGATTGGGTGATTAATGAGGTGCAGGTGACGTGAATCAGAACTCAGGTGATTGAGATCGTAGTGACGGATTGGTGGTGGAGCCTGGCTGGTCTGTGACATTACCCCCCTCTCCACGGCACGCTCCAGAGAGCCGAGGGGCCCGATGACGTGGTGGTCTACCCCTGGCTCTAGGTGCTGGACGATCAGGGAAATTTGGCATGGAACTCCTCCGTGAGAGCCGGATCCAGATTGTCGTCCCTGGGAATCCACAATCTTTCCTCAGGACCATATCCTTCCCAATCTACGAGGTATTCCAGCTTACCACCACGACATCGGGAATCCAGGATCGCTCTGACCTCGTAGATGGCTCCATCCTCCTGGATCAGCGGGAGAGGGGTTTCCGTGATCAAGCCAGGCTCTGTGGAGGGAGAAACAGGAGAGTGGTAAGGTTTGAGGAGTGAGACATGGAATGTGGAGTGAATTCTGTATTGTGGAGGTAGGTTTAGCTGGAAGGTGACCGGGTTGATCTGCTTTTGGATGGTGAAGGGGCCAACGAATCTGGGAGCAAGCTTCTTGTAGGGCAGGCGTAATCGGATGTCCCGTGTTGACAGCCAGACCTTCTGTCCAGGTTGGTATGATGGAGCATTGGACCTTCAAAGGTCTGCTGTCATCTTGCGCCTGCGTAGAGCTCGTTGAAGGTGATGGTGTGCTTCGTCCCAGACCCTCTCGCTCTCTCAGAACCAGTAGTCCACCGCAGGAACATCCGATGGCTCCCCATCCCAGGGGAACATGGTGGCTGGTACCCGAGTACGCACTGGAAGGGAGTGAGTCCAGTAGATGATTGCCGGAGGGAATTCTGAGCGTACTCGGCCCAGCCAATGAACTGGTTCCAAGAGTGCTGGTGGCAGAAGGTTCGCAGGAAACGTCCAATTTCTTGAATCTTTCTCTCCGTCTGCCCATGGTCTGAGGATGGTAACCAGACGATAACTTACGGTCACACCTAGGAGTTGAAGAAGCTCTTCCAGACCCGTGAGATAAACTGAGGGCCACGGTCAGAAACAATGTCTTCTGGAATACCAAAATATCTGAACACGTGGTTAAACATAAGCTCTGCTGTCTCCATAGCTGTGGGTAGGCGCTTGGGAGGAATCAGATGGCAGGACTTGGAGAATGTATCCACCACTAGTGTTTACCATCAGAGGCTGGTAAATCTGTGACGAAGTCTACTCCTAGGTGTGACCACGGTCTGTTGGGGATGGGCAGCGGAAAGAGTTTCCCTGCAGGAAGGTGGCGAGGATTCTTGGATTTTGCACACTCTTCACAACCCTGGACAAACCTTCTCACGTCCCTAGCCATGTTCGACCACCAGTAACGATCTTTCAGTAGCGAGAGGGTAGCTTTGGCCCCAGGGTGGCCAGTGCCCAGTGATGAGTGAGCGGAGTGGATGAGAAGGGTGCGTTGAGTCCTAGTGACGTACTGTGCTCCAGGTGGGCAGCCCGGTGGAGAGGCCGTGGAGGCATTGGAAGAGGGAGCGGATTCGGGGTTCCATTGAATGGGACAGATGAATATACTTTCAGGGATGATGGATTCAGGCGGGTCTTCCTCCTCAACTGGAGCATGAAGGCGAGACAGTGCGTCTGCTTTGATATTCTTATGGCCTGGATTATACGTGATGGTGTAATGGAAGCGAGTAAAGAATAATGCCCAGCGTGCCTGGCGTGGGGTTAAGCCTCTTTGCCTCTCTCAGATATTGCAAGTTTTTGTGATCCGTCAATACTGTGAAGGATGTGGGCTCCCTCAAGCCAATGTCTCCATTCCTCTAGGGCCAATTTGATAGCGAGGAGCTCCCTATTCCCGATGTCATAGTTGCGCTCCGCCGGCTGAGCTTACGTGAAAAGAAGGCACATGGATGGAGTTTCGTGCGGGGTTCCCCTGCTGCTCTGACAGGATCGCTCCTACCCCCGTGGTCGAAGCATCTACTTCAACAATGAATGTTTTTTCTGGATCGGGATGTACGAGGATTGGAGCTCGGTGAAAGCTTCCTTCAGCTTTCAAAGGCCTCCTCGCCTGCTGGGACCAGGAAGAGACTTGGCTTGTTATGGAGCAGGTTGGTGAGTGGACTGGTAAGGGTGCTGTAGTTTTGAATGAATCGACGGTAGAAGTTAGAGAATCCCAAGAATCGCTGGAGTTTCCTTGATGGTGGAAGGTTTGGGCCAGGTCTTGATAGCTTCCACCTTCCCCTCGTCCATCCGGATGCCACCACTGTCAATATGATAACCTAGGAACTGTACGGAGGATTGGTGGAAAGAACACTTCTCTGCCTTGAGAAAGAGTTGATAGTGACGTAGATGTTGAAGGACCTCCGCAACGTGGTGGCGATGTTCGGCCAAGCTCCGAGAGTAGAGAAGGATGTCATCATGTAGACCAAAACAAGCGATGGAGGTACTCTCGGAGCATCTCATGGATGAAATCCTGGAATACGGAGGGGCGTTGACTAGGCCATAAGGCATGACCAGATATTCATAATGGCCGGTAGGGGTCACGAAGGCTGTTTTCCATTCATCCCCCTCACGTATCCGGATGAGGTTGTAGGCACTGCGGAGGTCCAGCTTGGTGAAGATGGTGGCACCACGGAGATGTTCCAGGGCTGCTGGGACGAGAGGAAGGGGATAACGGAACTTCACAGTGATGTTATTCAATGCCCGGTAATCTATACAAGGCCTCAAGCCCCCATCCTTTTTGGCGACGAAAAAGAAGCTGGAAGCAGCAGGGGACGTGGAAGGGCGGATGTACCCCTGTTGGAGAGCCTCCTCAATGTACTCCTCCATGGCCTTCTGTTCTGGGAGTGAAAGTGGATAAATCTTTTCTTTGGGCACTGACTCACCCGGTAGCAGATCGATCGCGCAGTCCCATGGCCGATGAGGAGGAAGTTGTGAGGCTTTCGTAGGACAAAAGACGTCACTGAAGTGAGCATAGCATTCGGGAATTTCAACAGATTGTTTCTCAATGGGACTTTCGATGGAAGTGGAATTTAGAGACAGGGTCTGGGAGACTGGCATTGATGGTCGAGGCAGATTTGGGAAACAATCTGGAAAGCATTGGTCGCCCCACTTCAGGACGTCTCCCGTACACCAGGATTTTTGGGGTTCATGAAAGACGAACCAGGGTCGGCCAAGGATGATATCAGTGTTTGCCTCTTCCAGAACCAGCAATTTGATGTCCTCTTCATGTAGATTACCAATGCGAAGTGTTATAGTTTCTGTAAAGAGTCTGACATCATGATGGCTGAGTGCTCTTCCAGTTATGGATTGGACTTGGTAAACTTTGGAGTTGGTCGTGGTGTGGATCTTGAGCTGGCGGCAGAGGTTCCCTGATATGAAGTTCCCGGCTGATCCCGAGTCAAGGAGGGCATGGATTGGAATTGAAACATTGGATACAATCAGCGTTATCACTATAGTAAGAGGTTGCATGTTCTGAGGAGGATGTCGAATAGCACTCACCCATAGACGAGGTGGTCGAGTGGGGCATGTTGTGATCACATGCCCTCCGCCTCCGCAGTAAAGACATAACCCCTTGGAGATTTGCCTCTGCCGCTCAGCGAATGACAAATGCATATTTTCTGTCACCATGGGTTCTGGTTCTGGAGGGGTATAACTCACTGGGGGCTGTTGAGAAGGAGTGCAACGGTTACGAAAAGATGATTCATCAAAACAGGATTGCATGCGGGACGAACACCGGACAGAATGTTGAATCAGATTTTCTAAACCACATTTGTCATCATATCCAGCCAGCTGTAGTCGAAGCCTGGGCTCTAATCCCTGTCGATATGTGGTGAGTAATGATTGTTCATTCCAGCCGCTAGCTGCGGCAAGGGTTCTGAATCTCAGAGCATATTCTTTGATGGGTAAGGACCCCTGCCGTAGATGGTACAATTGGTCGCTGGCGGATGGATCACCATACGGACGTCCGAAAACTTCCCTGAAATGAGCGACAAAGTTATCAAATGACTGAATTATATTACTGGATTGAGCCCAGATCGTTTCAGCCCACTGCAAAGCCTTGCCAGAGAGGAGTGAGATGATGAACGAAACTTTTGATCTCTCCGTTGAATAGAGATGTGGTTGCATTTCAATGTAGAGTGAACATTGCAGAAGAAAACCGTTGCACTCCTCCGCCACACCAGAGAAGGGCGTTGGTTTGGCCATGGGACTGGCGATCATAGTCGGCGAAGAAGTGGTGATGGTTGATGCGGAAGTGGTTGGTGTAGTGGATGAGGTGGCTGGCATGAGAACTCGTCGTAGATTATCCACGAGTTCCTGGAATGGATCCGGCCGGCTCATGCTGAATCACTCTGTCTTGGTCCGATCTTCTGTTATGGTAAGCAGACTGGACACAGATGAATGTTTAAACAATGCTGTATATTTATTGATTCAGCAATTGTGGGAGCAGGGAGAAATGGTGAGTATGACTTTTAGTAGTTTGACGAGAGAGTAAAGGATATACTGAAGGTACTTGTCTTGGCAGGAACTCATGGATGACGAGGAGAAGCACACACCCCAGATCAATGGCGGCCCGCTGACAGACGAGGAAGACACAGGAACCCACGAGGAGGAGGAACAGGAGGTAAGTTTCTGAACAGGTAAGTATCAAGTAGGTCGTAGCGTGTAGCTGTTGAGAGTCCACTTCGTATAATCGAGATCGGACAGAGTGCTGGAGTTGGGTGTGTGCCTTTATAGTGCTGGGTAGATTGGGTGATTAATGAGGTGCAGGTGACGTGAATCAGAACTCAGGTGATTGAGATCGTAGTGACGGATTGGTGGTGGAGCCTGGCTGATCTGTGACACAAAGTAATTGATAGCGCAACAGAAGGTGGAACAGAAAGAAACTGTAGAGGAGAGAAGAGAACTGTTACACTTAACACACACTGTCTCTAAGTGTTAGTCAGATGCTAACAGCTAACTGCTGAGGTAAGGGCTTTAGCTTCTATCCACGTAGGGCCGTTAGCGCGGTAGCTTCGGCTACATGCAGTGGTCTGTTTACATTAGTCTGTGACCTGTGCGCTGTCTTGAGTTTGAAGGGCTCGCTGTCGCCTTCTGTGGTCAGACGTTGCAAAGTAACCGATGCACGCCTAACAGCCGGTGTGCGCGAAGCATGTGAGCCGGATGTAAAAATGCATGGGAATCTCGTGCACAGCCAGTCATGACCTGTCGTTCACACTTCATTCATAAATTACACAGCGCAATATAAAACTGTTTATGCTGCCGATCTAGGATTTCTTCGCCAGATATATGGGACTTGCGGTTGTTGCAACTATTACTTGATCAAGATTTTTAAGACTTCCAGTTATCATTATTCCGACACTGACCTGCAATATTCTAAGGCGAGGCTGGCACGATCGGGCAAGGGGGCAAGCATTAGTTAGCTACGCTAATGGTTAAACTCACAGGGAGTAATAGTCTAGTTGTATGGCATCTGAACACCAATAGCATCAATACATATTGGTATAATATGTAATTGTATAATTAGTCAAATATATGTATAATAGCAGCTATACATAATATGAGGCCTTAATTTTAAGATAAGCGAGGAACATCGCTCGCAATCTTCTTCCGCTAAAAGAGGGTTTCTTTGCTCAATTTAGGGCGGATAAAATAGCATTAAGACACGTTATAAAAGGTTTAGTTGTTTTATATGGTCAAATTTATAAACTGCAATTATTAAGTCATTAGCAGTGGCTGGTTTCTCAGTGATATTCTATTTTTTTGCACCTGTAATAACTTAGAACACTGTCTAACACTTGATGGCTGCTCTTTAAATTCTTCATCATCAGTTAGGAACCTAGGTGTGGTATTTGATAGCAATCTTTCCTTTGACAGCCACATTTGTAAAACTTAAGTTTTTCATCTTAAAAATATATCTAAATTGGGACCCATGCTCTCAAAGTCAAATGCAGAAATGTTAATCTATGCATTCATGACCTCAAGGTTTGATTATTTTAATGCTTTATTGGGTGGTTGTTCTGCACGCTTAATAAACAAACTACATATGGTCCAAAATGCAGCAACTAGAGTTCTTACTAGAACCAGGAAGTATGACCACATTAGTCCGGTTCTGTCAACACTGCACTGGCTCCCTATTAAACATTGTATAGATTTAAAAATCTTGTTAATCACTTATAAAGCCCTGAATGGTTTAGCTCCTCAGTACTTGAGCGAGCGCTTATCGCATTATAGCCATCCACGTCCACTTCGTTCTGAAAACTCTGGCCATTTAATAATACCGGCAGAACCTTTTCTTATTTTGTGCCAAAACTCTGGAACAATCTACCCAACACCGTTCGGGAGGCAGACACATTCTGTCAGTTTAAATCTATATTAAAGAACTATCTCTTTAACCTGGCTTACACATAATACAGTAATACGCTTCTGATATTCAAATCTGTTAAAGGATTGTTAGGCTGCATTAATTAGGTCAACCAGAACCGGGAACACCTCCCATAACACCCGATGTACTTGTTACATTGTAAGAAGAATGGCATCTACGCTAATATTAGTCTGTTTCTTTTTTATTCCGAGATCACCATAGCCACCCGATCCAGTCTGTATCCAGATCAGATGGTCACTGCAGTCACCCGATCCAATCCGTATCCGGATCAGCACCTAGAGATGACCTCTACTGCCTTTAACGTCAGCGGAGATCAGGACACCTAGATGAGCCTCAGAGACAGATCCCCAATGAGGACCTCGTCACCCAGATAGCCATCGTGACAAGACCACGGGAACCAATTAAGTCCTTTACACAATCTGAATTTGCTGCAGTTGGAATTGAACTGCTGGTTCGTCTGGCCAGAGGGGAACTGGCCCCCCGACTGAGCCTGGTTTCTCCCCAAGTTTTTTTCTCCATTCTGTCACTGATGGAGTTTTGGTTCCTTGCCACTGCCTCTTCTGGCTTGCTTAGTTTGGGACACTTCATTTCCAGCGATATCGTCGACTTGATTGCACAGATACTATTTAAACTGAACTAAGCTGGACGATGACATCCTTGAATTCAATAATTAAATGCCTTTAACTGGAAATTGAGTGTTTAATCTTTTAATTTTATATTATTGACACAATTTTCCTATTCTGATCATGGAAAGTTTATTTGACACAATCTGTATTGTTAAAAGCGCTATATAAATAAAGGTGCCTTGACTTGACTTGACAACCAGAGTAATACATTTATCCCTGCTGTTGCAGACAAGGCAACATTAGGAAGGTGTATTCACTGCTTTTTACGGCGACGTGGTGCTATAACCATAGACTTTGACAAGTAATCAGACAAATGACAAATCAGACAAGTGCATTTTCACATCAACTTTGCCTTGCCAATGGACTAGATTTTACAGTTGCAGTTGGCAAATAATTTAAGAAAAAATCTGTAGTTAAAGTAATTAATATTCACAGAAGCAAATTTAGTATGCGCAATATGTATATGCATAGGCACATTGTTGCAGTTTTGCAGAAGGCAGAGTCACTACTAAAAAAATACTAAAGTAGTCAAACCTTTCATTAAAATGGGGTGACCCAATACTTTTGGCAATATAGTGCATCTATCTATCTATCTATCTATCTATCTATCTATCTATCTATCTATCTATCTATCTATCTATCTATCTATCTATCTATCTATCTATCTATCTATCTATCTATCTATCTATCTATCTATCTATCTATCTATCTATCTATCTATCTATCTATCTATCACTGTAAAACCCGTCAAGTCACGGTAACTCAAACCGTTTGAGGAATCTGATTGCCTTAAACATTTAGTTTTTTTTTTAAACTAACAGTTATGAGTACTCTGAACTTATTTCAGTTGAGTTAATTAAATAAGATATGCATTGCTATCAATTAATTAAGTCATCAATTGAGTGATACATTGTACCTTAGTGATGAACACCTGCTTTTAACAAACAGAATCACTGAAGAAAAAGAAACACAAGAACAGCTAACTTTAGTCGCAGCCTTAGATAAAATCAACTGAAATAAAATACATTAAATCTCTCAAGATCTGATTAAACAACCCCACAAACAGCATCACCAGCTCCATTTATTAATAACCAGACTGACTTTATTTCTGTCAGAAATCTACAGAAGATTTTATTGAGATTCAACTAAGGTTTAGATGTTGATTTATTGTTTCATTTGAAGTAACCATGTTAGAAATCAGTGTCTGCTTTAGTTGGGCTCTTGACCCTTGACTTCAGTGTTTTGTTTTCTTCTTCTTCTTCTCTGGCTGTTGTAACCATGTGTTTCACAAACATATTTGTTACAACTCAAAAGCCCAGAGAAAGTGATCAATATTTGGTTGTTATACAAACCCGATTCCAAAAAAGTTGGGACACTGTACAAATTGTGAATAAAAACAGAATGCAATGATGTGGAAGTTTCAAATTTCAATATTTTATTCAGAAACAACATAGATGACATATCAAATGTTAAACTGAGAAAATGTATCATTTTAAGGAAAAATAAGTTGATTTTAAATTTCCTGGCATCAACAAATCTCAAAAAGTTGGGACAAGCCATGTTTACCACTGTGTGGCATCCTCTCTTCTTTTTATAACAGTCTGCAAACGTCTGGGGACTGAGGAGACAAGTTGCTCAAGTTTAGGAATAGGAATGTTGTCCCATTCTTGTCTAATACAGGCTTCTAGTTGCTCAACTGTCTTAGGTCTTCTTTGTCGCATCTTCCTCTCTTATGATGCGCCAAATGTTTTCTATGGGTGAAAGATCTGGACTGCAGGCTGGCATTTCAGTACCCGGATCCTTCATCTACGCAGCCATAATGTTGTAATTGATGCAGTATGTGGTCTGGCATTGTCATGTTGGAAAATACAAGGTCTTCCCTGAAAGAGACGACATCTGGATGGAGCATATGTTGTTCTAGAACTTGGATATACCTTTCAGCATTGATGGTGCCTTTCCAGATGTGTAAGCTGCCCATGCCACACGCACTCATGCAACCCCATACCATCAGAGATGCAGGCTTCTGAACTGAGCGCTGATAACAACTTGGGTTGTCCTTGTCCTCTTTAGTCCGGTGACATGGCGTCCCAGTTTCCAAAAAGAACTTCAAATTTGGATTCGTCTGACCACAGAAACAGTTTTCCACTTTGCCACAGTCCATTTTAAATGAGCCTTGGTCCAGAGAAAATGCCTGCGCTTCTGGATCATGTTTAGATATGGCTTTTTTTTTGACCTATAAAGTTTTTAGCCGGCAACGGCGAATGGCATGGTGATTGTGTTCACCGACAATGTTTTCTGGAAGTATTCCTGAGCCCATGTTGTGATTTCCATTACAGTAGCATTCCTGTATGTGATGCAGTCCGTCTAAGGGCCCGAAATCACGGGCATCCAGTATGGTTTTTCCGGCCTTGACCCTTACGCACAGAGATTGTTCCAGATTCTCTGAATCTTTGGATGATATATGCACTGTAGATGATGATAACTTCAAACTCTTTGCAATTTTTCTCTGAGAAACTCCTTTCTGATATTGCTCCACTATTTTTCGCCGCAGCACCCTGCATTGGGGGAATTGGTTGATCCTCTTCCCATCTTGACTTCTGAGAGACACTGCCACTCTGAGAGGCTCTTTTATACCCAATCATGTTTCCAATTGACCTAATAAGTTGCAAATTGGTCCTTCAGCTGTTCCTTATATGTACATTTAACTTTCCGGCCTCTTATTGCTACCTGTCCCAACTTTTTTGGTATGGGTAGCTCTCATGAAATCCAAAATGAGCCAATATTTGGCATGACATTTCAAATGTCTCACTTTCAACATTTGATATGTTATCTATATTCTATTGTGAATAAAATATAAGTTTATGAGATTTGTAAATTATTGCATTCCTTTTTTATTCACAATTTGTACAGTGTCCCAACTTTTTTGGAATCGGGTTTGTATATTTATAAAGACAATCCTCTTCTAGTGAACTGATCTTATTGATTGTGAACATTGACTCGTAGTGTGTCTAATCTCTGATTAAATGGATGTTGTATTGATGATAGTAAAAGTGATTCTAAGAGCCAGTTGTTCTGAGACAGTCAGTTAATATAACGGACTTTCCAAACAATGGTGACATCTATTTATGATGAAGGGTCAAGTGTGTGCTTATGTTGATGACCTTTTGACAGAAAACTAATTTAATAAAAAGCAAAAACACAAACAAACATGTTTCCACTAGATATCTAGGGAGAAACATAGCTCTAAGACTTTTTCTATAACTTGTTTGAGTCAATTAATTTACACACTATTCAAATTAATTCAATATGTCTATGTTCGGACATGTCACTTACAGGAGTTTCCATCATGTGAAATCCATGTCTATGATTGAATCAAGTTCAGTAAAAAAAAATATATATTATTATAAATATAATTATATATAGTAGTAGTATTATTACTATTGTTATTTTAGTTCGTTTTATTTATTTATAATTTTTTTGACTGAAGGATGGAATAAAAAAGCCTTTTGTGTCATCAAACAATACTCATGCAGCTACAGTTTACTAGGCTTTACTGTAACCTGGGAGTGGGTTTTATTTTCAGATAAGGCCAAAATAAAGCTTTTTTGAAACAAACAACAGAGGTGCATTTGGCATAGAACGAAAGATGTAGATTAGCCTCATGTAGACTGGCCTCAATAGGAACTACTGCTTTTTTTATCTGTTATAACGAGGGTCAGACATTCTAACATGCCAAATAGCACTCGAGCAGTGCATAAATAATAATTAAGTGGACTGAGAAACTGTTAGGCCCAATAACCAAAGGGCCCAATTAGTTATTTTGACTTTTTGTGACTGCAAATGATTACAAGTGATATATGTACAGGGCAAATCACATCATTAATTAACACTGTTTGTTATATGAAATGTTTGAAATTAACATTGCTTTTTAGGTGGGTATGTGCTTTAAATATGGCAAAATATATAAAGGGTACAACAGGAAACAGTAAACTCAAAGTTGTTTATGGCATAGTGATTAACCTCTCATGTTGATTAGCTTTGCATTATAACTAAGCCTAAGGACAGTGTGACCAAAATACCCAGTAGTATTGAAATGCACATAGTTCACATGCACATGAATAGCACATGAATTTGCTATTAATATTATTTTTTTAAATGCTTTATATTACATATCTTTATATTAATTGCCTTTATATTAATAAAATACAGTAAATTAAAATTTTTCCGTGGTCTCCCAGTGGTTTACATAATATTAGCATTGACACATGTATTATTAATTCCACTGGGACTACTGAATTGTTACAACGAGCTTCACTGTTGACAAAATAATCAGAATTTTTTAATAACACATGTATCAAATGCAGTTTGATTTTGCATTGTTTACAAAGCGGACATATTCAAGATGCAACAGGATATTTTTCTGCATGCTATTCCATTAAATTCAAATTAAAATGCTTACTGTACCACAAAATGTGACCAGACACTTATGTGTATAACAGATACAAAGCATTCCTTCTGTTTTGATTCTGTTTGTTGATGATATAATGTATTTTACTAGCTGATGTCAATGTACAGATTACACTTATTTGCATTTGTGTATAAGTTACCATTTATATTAGGTGATTTAACTGTGTTTAGACTATTTATATTTATTATGCATTTATCTACAAAGTATCATAGAGCTTCCATCAAGACAATAGCTCCTTGTATTACACTTATGTATTTGAAGTGTTATCATGTTGTAATTTCCATTTATTTAAAAAAAAACATTCATTTTTTAATAGGAAAGACCTTATCGTTGTTTATAAACTTCAGAAATGTATGCCGTATTTCTTTGGTTCTCCATCCATAGATTAGTGGGTGTAGACAACTTGGAAAAAGTAAGTATAAGATGCTTATAAATATACGGTTACTAGAAGAAATGTTATTCCTTATTCTGTATGACAAAAATGCAACCAAAGCAGAAATCAAAGTAAGTGTCATAATAATTATGTGCGTAATGCAGGTATTGATGGCCTTTAAATGAGCCTTACCAGATCTAAACACAGAGGAAAAAATCACAACATAAGAAATGGTAATGAGAATAAAATCAGTTGTTGTTATAAGGAAAGCAGCCAAAAGTCCTACAGTGTTATTAATTGATATGTCACCACATGCTAACTGAACCAATGCCATGTGCTCACAAAAAGAGTGATCAATAACATTTGTTGCACAAAATGACAGTCTTCCAGCCAGAGAGACCATGATGACAATCAGAAATCCATTTCTGATTATTGGCACAACAACAAACTTTAGAAAATTAGGGATTTCCATGCATTTGTGATAATAAAGGGGTCTGCATATCGCAAAGTAACGATCCAGTGCCATCCAGAAAAGCAAAGTAGATTGGAATGTTCCAATAAAATGAAGACTAAACATTTGTATCAAACAACCTGTTAGGGATATCCCACTCAAATTGAATAAGAGACTAAGAAGCATGTTAGGTACAAAAAACATGGGCATTATCAAGTCCAACATAGCCATAACACCTATCAGTACATACATAGGAGAATGCAGAGACTTTTGAGATTTGATTAAATATATGAGAATAGAATTCACTATGATAGCCAATAAAAACATCAGAAAGAAAGGCAGAAATAAAAAAGGCCTCCATTCTCCTAGACTGTAGAAACCAATTAATTTGAAGTCTTTGAATGAGATGTTTTGTGCAGGAAGTACGTTCATTCTGAAAAATCCTTTAACACACAGAATGTTCTTTTCAAACACATTAAGTTGATGAAATTGTATAGAAAAAAATCATATAGCAACTGATCAAGTTTCACTACTCTCATATAAATTATAGTCTGCCAACAAATATGTGTGAAGCTAAATCATTCACTAAATCACTATCACTTTAATAATAATAATAATAATAAAATCCTACTTCAAATTAAATACTTTATTTAATACTGTAATGCAAATTTAAAATAAGTTACATTTAACACTTCAACAAGTCAAAAGTACAATGAATAAATGACTCAATATATGGTAGCACAAATTATGATATTAAGTCTACCCATACTTATCGATCTGTGTTCTTCCCAATTGTATTGCTAAACAGATACCTTTTTAGAAATTTTCAGACAATATGTGTCATACGCCTTACTTGTTAGAGTGTAATGAAAGCTTGACACATATCATAAGCTCTAAATACATGTTATGTTCCCATGAGTCGGTTGCTACTCCCATAGAGAAATAGAGCTCATCTCTGTGTTATAGGGCTGCAGTTTCTATGTCAGCCAACCATGTTAGGTTCCACATACACTGTCAAAAATTGC